>JAWQEG010004277.1:0-5000 GCA_033782935.1 Petrolisthes cinctipes
ACAGTAAGATTCATTCACTGCTTCGAGTGTATGAATCTGTAAAGCAATAATAATAATAATAATAATAATAATAATAATAATAGATGAGAGGTCACAGTAAGATTCATTCACTGCTTCGAGTGTATGAATCTGTAAAGCAATAATAATAATAATAATAATAATAATAATAATTAATAATACAATGAGAGGTCACAGTAAGATTCATTCACTGCTTCGAGTGTATGAATCTGTAAAGCAATAATAACAATAATAATAATAATAATAATAATAATACAATGAGAGGTCACAGTAAGATTCATTCACTGCTTCGAGTGTATGAATCTGTGAAGCAATAATAATAATAATAATATTAATAATGATAATAATAATAATAATAATATTGATAATAATAATAATAATACAATGACAGGTCACAGTAAGAAATTATTAAAAGAAGAGGAGACAAAAAGATATACATAAATAAAAATAGATCAATGGAATACATTACCAGACGAAGTGGTGTGTGCCAAAAAAAAAAAAAAAAAAAAAAAAAAAACACACACACACAGAAACACACACGGTTTTCCAAATAGAATAATAGATCAATGGAACAAATTAGGCAGAAGAAGTGGTGTGTGCCAAAAACACATACATACATACATAACTTTAAAGAAAAATATGATAATTGGGTTTTAAAATACGGGACATTACGTACGAACCTAACTCAATCCTGTAAAGATACAAAACAGGTAAGAACACACAAAACAAACATTAACATACTTACATAAATCGGTTTTGATGGAGTACTGTTTCCTCCGATTCTCCATCTTCCTCTTCCTCTCCTTCGTGATAGTAATTTTTCTATCATGTTTCTCTCCGTCTCCCTTTCCCTCTGCCTCTTTCTCTTCTTTCTCGTAATAATAATGATCATTTTCTTTAATATTTTTTATTTCATCATTATTTTTTGTATTTATTAATTTTCCTTGGTTTTCCAAATCTTGCCTCTCCGTCTTTCTGTCAAAATAATAATAATAATAATAATAATAATAATATATATATATATATATATATATATATATATATATATATATATATATATATATATATACTATATATATATATATATATATATATATATATATATATATATATATATTATATTATTTAAAAAAAATATATATAATTTTTATTATTGAAGTTAAGAATTAATTTAATATTATTATTATATAATCTAAAATACTGAAAAATATTATGCAAACATTATACATAAATTATTCATACATATACACCCTCTCTCCTACATTATACACACACATACATACACACACAATGGGTGGATTTACACCAGTGGTTGGTAGTGGTTTGTAAGCACACAAACGAAAGAATCTTAAGCTGTGCAAATGACTTCTGGGTGAATTACAAAGCTTTGAGTTTTGCTTCTTACAGTTAAGATAAGAATTAATCTGATTAAAGGGGTGCTGGAGTAGGGGGACCGGCTTGGGGGGGGGGGGGGGGGGGGTTGGGGGGGTGCGGGAGTAGGGGGACCGGCTTGGGGGGGAGGGGGTTGGGGGGTGCGGGAGTATGGGGACAGGCTTGGGGGGGGGGGGGTCTTGGGGGGGGTGCAGGAGTAGGGGGACAGGCTTAGGGGAGGGGGGGGGGGGGTTACGGGGGTGCGGGGAATAGTGGACAGGCTATTACCCCCCCCCAAGCCTGTCCCCCTATTCCCGCACCCCCCCCCCACCCCCCCCCCCCAAGCCTGTCCCCCTACTCCCCGCAACCCCCTTAAGTGTCTTTTAGTCGACCCGTGATAAGTTGAACTTCTGGGGGCCGTCATTAACACATACATATACACACCATTATACATACATTATACACACACACATACATACACTCTCTCTCCTACATTATACACACATTATACACACATATGCATACACATACACTTTTTTTTCTCTCTCTCTGTCTCTCTATTCTCTATCTCTCTCTCTTCTCTCTCTCTCTCTCTCTCTCTCTCTCTCTCTCTCTCTCTCTCTCTCCCTCTCTCTCTCTCTCTCTCTCTCTCTCATACATACACACACACATTCTCTCTCTTTCTCTACACACACACACACACACACACACACACTCTCTCTCTCTCTCTCCTCACTATACATTCACACATACACACACCCATGCAATAAAATACACACACACACACACACACACAAATTCTCTTTCCTCTCTCTCTACATTCAAACATACACACACGTACAGACACACTATCTCTCTAGAGCACTATACATTCACACATACACACACACACACATTTTCTCTCTCTCTCTCATTATACATTCACACATACATACACACACACACACAACACACACATTCTCTCTCTCTCATTATACATTCACACATACATACACACACACACACACACACACACATTCTCTCTCTCTCTCTCTCTCTACACACACACACACACACACATACACACTCTCTCACTATACATTCACACATACACACACACACACACACACACACATACATACCTTTGTGTAATAAACTGTAGTATTAGTATAAGTAGTAATAGTAGTACTAGTAATGTCCTTGTTCCACCAACACGAACTGAAAGAAATAGTAGTAGTAGTAGTGATAATATACACGAAATGAAAGAAATAGTAGTAGTAGTAGTAGAAGTAGTAATATTAATACACGAACCGAAAGTAATAGTAGTAGTAGTAGTGTAGTAATATTATACGCGAACTGAAAGTAATAGTAGTAGTAGTAGTAATATTAATACACGAACTGAAAGAAATAGTAGTAGTAGTAGTAATATTAATACACGAACTGAAAGTAATAGTAGTAGTAGTAGAAGTAGTAGCAGTAGTAATATTAATACACGAACTGAAAGAAATAGTAGTAGTAGTAGTAGTAGTAGTAGTAGTAGTAGTAGTAGTAGTAGTAGTACTAGTAATAATATTAAGAAATAATAATAAAATAGAAAATCTTTAATAATTAAATGAATGTGCGAGTGCCGGAGACACGAGTCATATTACACTATAATATTAAAGTGTAAAATAGAGCATCGTGTGTCATTCATTTCAGGGAAGCCAAAGAGGTGTATGATTTTATAGTAGGATTGTCTTATTTTTTGGCTAACATATTTTTCCAATTTGATCTTCTTAACTTTAAATGGATGTACAGTATAATGAGTCCAGAATGCTTAGTGTTGAGTTAGTGACTGTTAAAGATTAATTTAAATTTCTGTCAGGCTCAAATTTCACCTCAAACGGTGACCAAATTTTATTAGTAAGTATTTCCCCTGTACAGTTTTATTGCATTGAGTTGCATATTATCATGAGTGTATGTTAGACATATACAATTTTGCATTTCATCTGAAAAAAAAAAAAAAAAAAAAAAAAAAAATATATATATATATATATATATATATATATATATATATATATATATATATATATATATATATATATATATATATATATATATATATATATATATATATATATATATATATCACTTGAGGCACGTAATCCAGGAATATGCGTAAGTCCACAAGGAAAGCTATATCTATACTGTAAATGGCAGACCGTCTGTGTTTGTCCGCTTATAACTCGAAAACGGTTACACCTACATCCAAAACCCATTTATATTCTGAATCACCATCACCAGGCGAAGGTTCTGGTATGACGCAACATGACGTAACTCGACGTAAAAATTACGTCATCTACTATAAATCCGCTAAACAAAACCGGCTACACTCCCAAAACTATATATTCTGAATCAGCACCACCGGCAAAAGTTTTTATGACGTAACATGACGTATCTTGACGTAAAAATTACGTTAAAATGTCAAATATTCTATTTATCGGTTAAAACCATAAAGAAGAGATCGAACGGACTAATTTCCCAAACACCCGGACATTTGGCTTTGTTTAAGACGAGTTTAATTAGGCCAAAGTTCATGCTTCGTTAGAGTGTATGCTGAAGCTCTGAGTCATATATAAAAAAAAAAAAAAAATAGAAATAAAAAAATGACAACTTGGCTTGGGTTCGTTTGCCAGTTGTGTCAGCGGCCAGCGGATAAGTCTCAGAAAACCGGTGATACTGGGATGACTTTAGGATCCAAATATCATTGAAAGAAAACAAGGAGCACATCTATATCTATAAAAGAGAGGCGTCTGTCTGTGTGTGTGTTTGTCTGTGTGCATTTTTCTCCCAAACCAAAAGAAATAGACAGTACAAACCATATATATTCTGAAAGGGCATCACCCAGGGAAGGTTTTAGGTACGGTAAAAACTTCACATTTGGAAGATTACAAGACCCTCTGAAGCTGTCATTTGGAATTACTATTAATAAGAGCCAAGGTCAAACCATGACATCTATAGGGCTTGATCTCTCTGTAAATCCAGCCTTCACACATGGACAGCTGTATGTTGCACTTTCACGTGTTGGAAATGCAGACAACATCTATATATTGACTCCAAACCAGAAGACAAAAAATGTTGTGTACACTGAAGTTTTGCAATGAAAGTTTGACCACAACACAGAAAAGTTTATGATGTTTATGTTTTATACAGTTTTTTTTTCAGTACATCCTTTACCCGCCACGCTACATCACAGCTTACAAAAACAAAACTTAAGAAAAGAAAGAAAACGCGGCGGGTAAAGGATTGAACAAAAAAACATGTATGTTATAACAGTCAGGAAGCCTTGTTACTACCAGAGTGTTACAGCAGACGCCAATACTAGGTACAACTTTATTTTCAATAAATTAATTTAGAACTGTCTTCAGATTAACACTGTCTAGTCTTGCAGAATGAACAGTTAGGCACATTACGTGGTTTAATATTTTGTGGGTCAATGGGCTCCTCATGTAAGTTTTTATTGTCCACATAGTGCTAAAAGTAGTGTAGTCTACACTCACTTACTGTGTTTGATACAGACATAACCAAATACAACCTATAACGAACTGTACCACCAGACTCATTACTATACACTGACCTTACAACATCACTAA
>JAWQEG010004277.1:7500-32500 GCA_033782935.1 Petrolisthes cinctipes
GAGAGAGAGAGAGAGAGAGAGAGAGAGAGAGAGAGAGAGAGAGAGAGAGAGAGAGGTTTATTAATTATTAAGGGGGAAATTTTGTGTGGAGCAACTGAATCCTCCAAAAAACTATTCCAAGCAACAGAATACCATTATTTTTGTTCATCTGGTCCTGTATCCTGGAATACTTTGGAGGAATCAAGGCACTCCAATGTAACAAAAGTGAATTACCCTCTTAAGGGAATGTTTCTTCCATCAGTTCCTACTAACTTTCCTCTTTCTCTCGATATATCTCTTGGCCTTGATTAAACCTATCTCATCTCTCTTATACCACGCCTTTCATCTCTCTTTCTTGTTCCCCTTTCCTTCCATTTCCTTTCTTCATTTGTTTCAATTTACCACTCATATCTACCATCAGGGAGAAAGTAAATATCTATCTCATCTCTCTTATACCACGCCTTTCATCTCTCTTTCTTTTTCCCCTTTCCTTTCCTTTACTTTCTTCATTTGTTTCAATCTACAACTCATTTCTACCATCAGGGAGAAAGTAAATACTAAATAGGAGGGAAAGGTAAGGTGGTGGAGAGGAGAGGGTGATGTGTAGAGTGTTTCAAATAATGGCCCCTTGGGTAGTTGGCTATGGCGTAGTGAAGAAAGTGAACACATCACTCAAGATATTGTCCTAATCATGACATCACTCATATAAGTATTTTATCCTCACTTTTTCCCTTATCAATTAATAATAGAAACATGGAAGGAAAAGGGACATAAGACATACTGTGAGCGAGAGAATATGAGATGGGGAAAAGGTGATAAAAGTGTATGACAAAGATACACGTGTTTTCGTGTGTGTGGGAAAGAGGAAGGGGAGTAGGGAATGAAGGAAGAAACATTCCTTTAATTAATAAATCTCCACCCCCCTGTCTCTCTCTCTGGTTGCATTAATTGTTGAAGGGATTAAAAGGAGACTGTGGACAGCTGCAGGTTCAACATGGGAATGTGAATGTGCACTCAACAAAAACAACAACAACTTAGCCGAACACACCTTCTTTTGCTTCTTGTGTTTTCATGTGTGTGCGTATGCGCGTGATGCACAAATCATATGTTGCACCAAGGTAAATATAGCTATATTTACCTTGTGGTGCATTGCACCTGGGACCGCTTACTGTCGTTTGCATATTTCTTTCTTTGTCATACACTTTCATTCATTTTTCCCCATCTCATATTCTCTCGCTCACAGCATGTCTTTTGTCCATTCTCCTTGTGGGTGCGACAATACGAGAAAGGGAGGGAAATGTATGGAACATAATAAAAAGTAAGAAAGAAAGATATGTGCATTGAAGGAAAAGCTCCTGGGTGTGTGTGTTCATCTGTATGTGTTGTGTGACGGGTAACCAGTTAATAACCACCCACCAAGGAACCTCTCGCTCTCTCTCAGATGGTTAGTTGGAACAGACAATATGCATTTCAAAAGTGTGGAGAGGGGGCGGGAGCAGAAGAGATTCGGGTGGGGAATGGGGAGGTAAAAAAGAGAGGAGAGAAATTACGTGCTTGAGGAAAGTAAAAGAAGGAAAAGCCTGCTGATTTTTGTCGTGCTTATCATTATCAAACTTTCATCTCTGCAGGCAGGTGTTCTCATTCTCACCTAGTATGCTATTCCTCTCAAGCACACTTCTAGTTCATCAAGCATTGTTTCATTCAGCCTCTCTTACATGTAATTAATATATTCCCCTTGTCTTAAGGGTGCTGCATCAAATCAATTAACCAACACAAATACTGCAAGAAAAAATATGAGAGAAATATAGGGAAATGAAAAAGAGAGAGAGAGGGGGGGGGGGGAATGACAGGACACTGAGATGCAATCGACGAGACCACAACGAGATGCAATGAGTAACTGGGTCACTACTCACTAATCAGTGACAGTAAGTTATAATGGCGTTCCGAGAGCAGCTGAGGGCAGGGCTTCCATGAGCTCCGAAAATATTACCCTAGAATCGAGCTAGTTTTACCCTAAATTACTATTATACCCAAAAATCGGCAACATCGTAACTTTGAATAATGTAATGCATTATTACGCACAGTCATTTAGGACCATATATAAGACAAACTAAAATATATTATATTTGTAAAGCTCTCCATATTTTTCAGTGAAAGAAAATAAACTTACAGTGTCTGGTTAGGCAAAATTTTAAAGCAATGTATGTACTGTACGTAAACATGTAACCTCAGTAGGCCTAGTAATTAACTAACAACTTTTTTTTCATGTCTACAATAGCTTTATATACTATTCTTAATTTTCGATAGATTTTGACACGTTTATAAAATATGTTTTGCCTAAAAGTTAATGAATTATTCTAAAATTAATGAATTACCTTAAAATTAGGCATTATAGCTTAATTAAACACTACCGTAAAGAGAGTCTGATTACCCTAGTTTATGGTATTTTACTCTGAAATAGAAGCACTGTCCCAGAGTCACAACCACAGAGCTAAAAACCTAGAGCGCTGAACCCTGTGTTATTAGATAGGAGAGGCGTGTCACAACAGGCGAGCGCTCTATTGTATAGATACTTGCCCATTGAACTCCCGTACGTACTTGCATAGTATGTTTCTTTCCACAGTTATTGACATTTCCCTGATTTGTAAAGTATTGTATCTTGTTATCTAATTATAAAGGTTTTGTTAAATCAATTAACAAGGCTCAGATAATGTCCATAGGGAAAATTATGCAAAGAAATTAAACTTAAACTGGTTTATTAAACAAGACAAATATATATAACTGTAATCTGTCTCCCTCTCCTTCCACTTACCTTACATACATACATACATATTACTCTAGTGTGACATTCATACATACATACATATTACTCTAGTGTGACATACATATATATTATTCTAGTGTGACATACATACATACAGTCGTGGTCAATAATAATCATCCACATATAGGTAACTTTAACAATTTACTGTGTAATGTTTTCATGTTCACATACTATTTTATTGTTTTAAGTAGTGTGTAGCTGTTTGTATTAAATTAAACGATGGCACTATACCTATTTATTGGAATGTTTATCAGCTAAGGAACAGAGGGAAGCTGTCAAAATCTTACGTGAGTTACTCCTATATGGATGATTATTTTTTACCACGGCTGTACATTCTTACATACATATTACTCTAGTGTGACATACATACATACATATCATTCTAGTGTGACATATACATGCATACATATTACTCTAGTATGACATACATACATACACACATTCTAGTGTGACATGCATATGTACACACATATTACTCTAGTGTGACATACATATATTCATACTGAACAATGTGAACATAAAATACTGATCATAATAGAGATTAAGTACGTTGTATATATATATTATAAGAAGGTGACTGTGGATGAGAGCCAACGATAGTTTTGTTTATGTAACTCATTTCACCTATTAACCGAAATGTATTTATATTTAATCAGCCATTCACTGATATATCGGTTAAAGAAATACTTATTCATATATTGTGAGTCACTATAATGTAGTTAATATACCATATCATCAATAAAAGACCGAATAAATGAAATAATATCTTACCCTGGCATAAGCTACCAGCTGGCAGGCTGGCGGGTTGAGGGGATGGGCTATCTGTCATGGCCGCCAACCCACTTCCGGTGGCGACACGCCAAGGGGCCTTAAGTTGAGGGGGGGGGGGGTGGCGAGCTCTATGTTTTTAGCTCTGTGAGCCAGACGGTCGATCAGGTAGTAGTATACCAAGGTAAATATAGCTATAACATAATGCAAGAAGTATTATTGGTATTTTTACAGAAGACCTGGGTTCACTATAAGGTATATATTACAGAAGTATGTTTTACCACTAATTAGGACCTTTTTAAGACACTTTTCATCTGTGGTGGTGGTGGTAGGGGGGGGGGGCCGGGATGATTTTTATAGGGACCCCCCCCCCACACTCTAACAATGACCCCACTACCAAAGGCTTAAATTAATAGCCCCGGAGTGGACCCCTTGAAAAAAAGGTAATTGCGATATTGATGATTACCAGTGTGACAGTCATTATTATTATTATTATTATTACCAGTTTGCCCAGGTTAGGTCTCGGTAGTCTGTCCTAGGTTAAGTTAGGTTAGGTTAGGTTATGTATAGCCAGACTAACTCGAGAACATTATAAATATTTAGGCTACTATTCAATGTGTTATTATTTACTTATTTTACACATCAGTACAGCCTCTGGGGGGAACAAACATGGTCAAAATGTACTGTACTATTTATGTTTCAACATAATTATAAAATTAAGGAATGATGGATTAAAAAAAAAAAAAAAAAAAAAAAAAAAAAAAAAAAAAAAAAAAAAAAAAATGTTTTGTAGCTCTGTGAGTGAATTAAAATTTTACCTTGAGGGGGGTATATATTAGGAAGGTAAGAGGTATATATATATAGGAGGGATGGGGGTATACATTAGGAGGGTAGGGGGTAGTAGGAGGGAGGGGATATATATTTGGAGGGTAGGAGGTATATATATATAGGAGGGAGAGGGGTGTATATTAGGAGGGTAGGGGTATTAGGAGGGTGGGGAGTATATATTAGGAGAGAGGGGGTTATTAGGAGGGAGGGGGGGTATATATTAGGAGGGTAGGGGGGGTTTATGAGGGAGGGGTGTAAATATTAGGAGGGTAGGGGGGGTTTATGAGGGGTATATATCAGGAGGGAGGGAGGGGGGTATATATAAGGAGAGTAGGCGGGGGTTTACGAGGGGGGAGGGTAAGGGGATTTCTATACAAGAGAGGTGAAGGATGACTTGGTAGCCAGATGAATGAAAGATTTAAAAGGAAATTATAGCCAGTAGCCAGTAATTTTATTTTAAGCTAAAGGATTATTAATAATAAAGTTAATAATAATAATAAAACTATTAATGTTGTTGTACAGTACTATATTTACAGAACCATTTCACTGATACATATAAACTATGTACAGTACAGTATAAAACAACCCTAACATATAAGCCATTTGTGCCTGCAGTCACAAAATATGACAGCAAAGCTAGAGATCAATCAAACGATATCACGGTATGTGTACAAATGAGATGAATAGAATAAAAAAATAAATAGAAATAAAATAAAATAATGAGTCACATAAGTATTAAATGATAGCACAAGAGTGCATATATAAGTTGGACATGCAGCACTGTATAGTGAGTACAGTACTAATTGTTCTGTCACCATTTTGTCCAAAGATTATATATAAATCATCAAACATTATAAAAGAACAACGACACACAGCACATTTATACCAGACATGTAAAGAGAGATTCTTTTGTTGGTGAATTGGAAGGTCTGTGATTCCTCCAAACTATGCCATAAAAACAGATCCTCTATTAGTACCACTGAGGACATCTGTTTTCTGGTATAGTTAGGAGGAATTAGTTGCCATTCAATTTATTACCAACAAGAGAATCACCCTTTAACTCGTTGGCTAATGTTTTCACCATGTATCACAACACAACTATTGACGCTCACTATGTAATTAACATTGTAATGAAACTTTTATATACATTATATTTCAGCTAGACAGAATGCAAACCCTTACATAGTAGAGCTTAAAGTAACGGGTATGGAATGTCAGTTCATATGACAATAAAGTACAGTATTGTCAAATCTTTATTTTTCTCTCTCTAAGCTGTACTGAATAAGAGAAAAATATCATCCCCCCTTAAGTAAAAGCATGTCTTTCCACAAGCTTTATGAAGGAGGGAAGATGTCATGTAATGAAGGCAAAGAAATTACAGGAACATTTCACAATAAGATAAGTAAATTAAGTACAACAAATACCAGTTTCTTAAATAAATGTGACGGTAAATACATATACCGTACACTCACAAGTACTGTACTATTGGCCACAAGAATTGGTACACACACTGTTATTTATAAGGGTTTACAACATATAGAAAATGTAAGACTTTGTAACTACAATACAACATTATTATTTGGTTTGTTGTTTTGTAATGTAAGACAATGTAATTGCAATACAAGATTATTAGTATTAGGTTAGTTGTTTTGGTTATCACCGCATCACTTGGTAAATCATTCATTGCAATACTTCCACAATAATGACCTCTCTTTCCATATAGCCTGTGTAATAATTCCTGTGGCCAACTGTACATTCACCAGCCCTAATAAATATCCCAGTCTTGATGAAATATTGAATCATCTGACATAATTATCAGTGAATCAATTACAACATTTTATCCTGTCTCCTACTTGCTGGAACTTGTTTATAACTCCATCAAGCTACTCCAAGCAGACCTGGATACTTATTATGGCTCAAAACTCTACATTTAAGGAAGATTCTCTTGTTAGTAAATTGGAAGGCTACTGATTCCTCCTAACTATACCAGAAAACAAACGCCCTTTATGGTATTAATAGGGGATCTATTTCATGGCATAGTTTGGAGGAATCAACAGAGACCTTACAATTTACCAACAAAAGAATCCCCCCTTAATTTTTAATTAAGGTGACAACAGACAACTGGTGGCAGGACAAGTTATATCTTTGGCTTACACGAATAGACGAGAGGCAAGAACCTCCAGACACACTCCACCTTAAGGGGGTGGTAGTGTTGGTAAATCTGAAGCAACTGATTCCTCCAAGATTTTAAAGTAATCTGGTCCTGTTTCCTGGCATACTTTGGAGGAATCAAGGCACTCTAATGTACCATAAGTATTCTCTCCCCTTAAATGTTTGCAATGAACACCACTCCACTGGGATAAACCACCGTGTAGTAAAGAGATAATAAAAAACTCTCTACAATGTGTTTCTTGCATATCCATTTCAAGTGAGTTATGTAATGGCCATTATGATAGTATTATATTCAGTTACTGTATTGTTAATAATGTGTATTATAAGATAGAGATGGATGCCATATACTAATGAACAGTTTTCTCAAAGAAGTCTGGACATACAGTACTGTAGGTATATATTACTGAAAAATATATATTGTTGTTTGTGTTGAGAACATTCAATAGAATTTAGATTCAAAACATTACAGTATTACTATATGAAGAGACTGGTGATGGGTGGGTCTATCTAAGTGAGGATTTGAGCGTCCTCTACCTCCCATAGCTTGCTTTTTCTTTCTCTCCTACTTATTGTTCTTCTTTCCTACTAATGAGGTGTGGGGATGTGGCGACCCCAGCACCCACCGTCAGCAATGGGGGACGTTTTCACCCATCGGTGGCGGTGCAGTCAGCCTCAGAGGAGGGGGGCTCGGTAACCTCGTCCTCTGTTATAGACGTGGGGATGTGGCGACCCCATCGTCGACTGTTTACGGTGCAATGTCGCGGAGTGAGGGGCACGGAAAACCCCTCCTCTGTAAGATTTCCCTAGAAAAATGTCACGGAGCACATTAGTGCGACGTGACGGGGCTACCTCCAGCGTTGGAGATGCAGGCTTGGTATAAGTATGTATGTGTATGTATGAACAGACTATAGAATCTAATATTTACAAATCCTTAATTATAAAGGAGCTAATTAGATAAAATTATCAATATAAATGTGTAGTACCTTTTTTTAACAGTTAGTTACATAAGGTATAATGTATGAAACTTAGAAATATTTGTGATATTATTACTTCATTATTATTTCTCATCAAGCATTAACAACCATTACTTATGAGACATTCACTTCTTCCTTGTTAGTGTTTTGCATTTCACTCGGTGTCCTCTTCAACCCAGGCGATGATCTTACCGTCAACACCAGGTAGAATATCATCATCATTCACTACCTGTAAATGTAACATGTTCTATAATAATAATAATAATAATAATAATAATAATAATAATAATAATAATAATAATACAGTAATACCACTACTACTAATACTAATACAGTTCTACTACAACAACTGCTATAACAATTACTATGACTATTGTTATTGATACACTTACATCTTTTGTAGATAAAACAATGACATATTTATCATTATGTCACTGCTACAAGATGTTTACTTTAATGAGCCCATTATTCTACCTATGCTACATGGAATACAACATTTTAAACTGTTAGCAATTAGCATCACTAACCATTATTATTTTTCAACAGATCTCAGTGGTCAGCAACAAAGAATTCTTTTAGAAGGCCAGGCTAGAGTTTGTGTCTCTCTCCAGTTGTCATAATGTATATATGTTGGTCAAGGTGTGAGCAGATCTACAGATGATGGCTACATTTCAACCACCATAATGCTCAGTTTAAAATTATTATAAATTTTAATATTTTACTTTAAAAAATACTCTTCTTCCTCCTCCTCTTCAAACTCCACATCCTTTACCTCTCTTAGTATTTAGTAGTATATTAGATCCAAATAGACTCATAACAATCAATTGGTTTATTGCTGTTTATCTTCTTTTGTAACACGTTTGTATTCCTTCCTTCTGCTGCTCCTTCCCAAGACATCCTTTCCTCTACCCCTACCACTAGCACCCACCTACCTACCACATCCTTTCCCCTATCCCCACCACCATTAGCCCCCACCTACCTCCTCCTTTACCATGCCATATTCAGGGTCGTTGCTCTTAAAGTGAAATCTGTATGAGCCTGGACGATCAAACATGGCCTTGAAGTCTCTTAGTTTGACCTCCCCCAATGGTTTGCCCACTGTGGACATGAAAGGCGTCACTGTACGCTCAGTGAAATAGATCACTTTGGTCCACGCCTCACCGACTCCTGCAAAGGTTCACTCATTACAATAAAACATACACAACTCTGGAGAAAAATGACACATGGTATAGTCTGACTTAGGGGAGAAACACTTGATGGTAAATTGGAGGACTAATGAATCCTCCAAATTATGTCACAAAACTGCTCCTTTATTATATATTTTGTTTGCTGGGTTAGTTTGGGTAAATCAAGAGTCCTACAGTTTACCAAAAAGCGATTTTCCCTTTGATTAACTCTGATTAATGTTTGATAGATTAGAAGGGTACAGTCACACACCACAATCTCTAGCCCACCTGAGTCCAAGCCACAGATCTGGAGCAGACTGTTTCTGGACGATAGCCCATCCAAAGCCTCCATTAGTTCGAAATGTGTGTAGCCTGGTGATGGTTTGGGTGGACTGTTGTCCAGAAACCTCCTGCTTCAGATCTCGGGCTTTGACTGAGGTGGGCTAGAGATTGTGCTGCATGACTTATAATTTAACAAACACCACTGTACTTTACCCAAGGTACAGTGGTGTCCTGTTGCTTGGAATGGAATAGTTTGTAGGAATCAGTTGCTCCAGTTTTACCAACACTACTATACTTAAGAATAAAGGCAAAGCAAAAGTATTAAGGATCAGCTACTAGAACTCATATGTTACCCAATACAGTATTGATCAGAATTTCAGTTAGTTACATGCACTGATTTTGGCTTTCACACACAAAGATTTAAATTATTTACCTATCTCACTGGATTGTGCACACCACACTATCTCTTTCTTTATCTCTCAGGATCTTGCACACAACTATCTCTCTGAATCGCACACACAACACTCTCTGGATCTTGTATGCAACACACTCTCTCTCTTTCTTGATCTCACACACAACACTCTCTCTTTCTTTCTGTCTAAATATTGCACACAACACTCTTATTCTTTCTCTCTCTCCACTGCATACCAGTGAGTTGACTTCTCTTGTCATTGTTGGAACGAGGGGACTTGTCTGTGGCAGAGTGGTTTAAGCTACCTCCTCCTCCTGCTGATGCTCCTGTGTTGCCACCACTACGTTCCAGAAGGACAGCAATGGCTTGTTCCAGGGTATCTATGGTGTGCTGGGTTGGGTCTGTCTCTCTGGGGGAAGTCAAGCACAATTTAGCGAGTTTTCTAATATTTACAGCCATGCGGTTGTGTATACTTTGCATATTTTTGTATGAACAGTAAGCCCTCGATATAAGATGAATAAATTTAGCACATATATCTTATTAACACAGGCTCAGTAATACCTTAGTGTATATAGTAGTGAATAACAAAAGCCAAGGAAAACATTTGGTGATGTTCAATTAGGGTGTAAAATGTTTTGGTGGATACAGGTACTTATTCATTGAATATCCAGGGTTGACAGAATTTATATTATTAATATACACAGCAAAATTTCTAGTCAGAGAAAACTTATCACTACCAGTTGTGAAACTCCAGAGAGAACAGTACAGTACAGTTCTCTCAAATATCAGACAATTGCAGTCAAGATTAGAATACTGTAACTGCTACCATCAAGAACATTACCTTGGCAACAGCAAGAACCAATTGATTGATTGATAAAAGATTAAAGAAAACCATCCTAGGCCTGGAAGACCCTGTAAATATGGTACAACAGGGAAGAAGGCGATTTGTAGGACATCAGGCATGAAGGATATTGTAGGAATGGAGGGACAGTTTAATGAATTAAAGGGAAGTGACAGGACCCCAATACCTTCTTTACCACAATAACGACCAAACAACCACCACCACCACCACCCCAGTACACCACCTCCCTACCATGCCATATTTACCTGAAGTTTCCCCTAAGAGACATGATGGCATCCCTGACCAGTTGTACATCTTCACGCTGTCCTCCGCTGTTCCTTCCCCCTGGACTCTCCCCCTGCACCCCTGCCCCACGTTTGCCATTCTGTGGGTGAGGGAGGAAAATTTTACACAGTCTTCATAAGGGGTTAGTGGAGTGTTAGTATCTCGGGAGCAACTGTTTCCTCCAAATTTTTCCAAGCATCAGGCCACCATTATTTTTGTGTGTCTGGTCTAGGCATGGAGGATTTAAGGTGCTCTAATGTACCAAGAGTATATTATCTCTTAACCTGTAAATAATGATTGATGTCTTGTGAACTCTTCTATAAATATTTCATGACATTATCTTCTTATCAAAGGGCAACTCATGTTCTGTCCACAAGTTACATAAATTACTCATTTCTAGTCCTTGCCATGAATCAACTCTTACAAACCAAATTTGAGCTGAGGAGTAAACTTTCATCATCACCACCAATATCCCACTTCCCTTTTATCAAGTGGTGGGGAGGCTCTAGCGCCAGTGTAGGACCCCTGACAGGCAAGGGGTCCAGTTCTGAGGCTATATGTACCTTTAGTGGGGCCCCCAATCCTCACTCCCCCCCCCTGTATTGTAGGGGATACCAGGCTGACTGTATTATCACAAGAATGGTGGGCGATGGGGATGTCACTTACCTACACCATAATGAAGTAAACTTTACTTTTATAAATACACGACCAGATGGATACCTTGCTCCCAATATACTGTACAGTAGTTATTGACCTATGCGCCCTGACAATGTATATTTAATGATGTCCATGTATAATTAATCTAAATTTGTTTTCATGGGATTGTTAATACAGTACTGACCTCACATATAGGCAAGAGAGACCTAGCCTACTGTTTTTATGTATAAATGAAGCCACATAGCAAACAGGATAATGTTAAATTAAATGGATAAAATTTTAATGTAAGTTGTATATGTTTAATCAAATGTTTAATGTGTTTATAATCTGTTCTATGAATGTTTTATGTCATGTTTTTTTGGTCGATAAACTACTACTACTATTTCCAGAATTAATCCACTTTTTTGCACCTTTCATGGGTCATTCCATTAATGATCTAGTATTTTTTTCATGAAACTAAAGCAATTAAGTTTGATTAGATTTTAAAATAGTTTTGAAACTATGTAGGTGTCCTCTCTGAGTACAGTACTGGAAACAAATAATGACAGGAATTAATATATTAGGAATGTAAATGATCCCTGACTGACATACTTGTGTGTGTGTGTGTGTGAGCATCATATACAGTATTGGAAACAAATATTGACATAAGAATTAATATATTAGTGGTGAAAATGATCCCTGACTGACGTACCTGTGTGTGTCTGAGAGCATCATCCAGGTGTGCCCTCTGAGCCTGTATGGTTCGGTCTCTTTGCTGAATCTGTTGTCGGAGTTCAGTAATTACATTCTCACGATGTTCCAACAGACGGCTCAGTTCATCCTGCAATGTAATAACATCATCTTAGCTTGGTTCAGGATAGGTTAACTTTACATGTATAAGTATGATTAACCTAAGCTGAAGTTAAGGTAAGCTTGATTACATTACATTAATTGAGACTAAATGGGTTAGTTTAATTAAATTTGCTTATTTTTAATAAATTTGATTACATAATGCTAGGTATGTTAGGTTAGATGGAAGAAATTGCACATTGGTGCAGAAATGGTACCTTCTCAGCCAGCAATGCCTGTCTAGCTAGGGAAAGGTGAAGAAGTTCCTGTTTTACTGACGCCCCACTGGCCTTGTCCAGGAACTCTGAGTTCCTCTGTCCAGCGCCTCCTCGTGGTCCCCCGTCCAACTCCTGCAGGAGAAGAAATGTTAGTTAATAATAATAATATTGTGGCCTCACAGGGTGGGATTGGGAAAGTAATTGGAATGTATAATGAGAGGTGTGGTCTGAGTGAGAAGGCAGTTGGTGTTGAATGTGTGTTGATTGAGAGAGTGATTTGAAATACATTTAGGTGGTTTGAACATTTGGAAAGAATGCAAGACGTGAGAGTTTACAAGGAAGATGTATGTGAGTGAGGTGGAGGGACCTGGAATGAGAGGCAGGTAGGATGAATAGAGTGGAAGAGTACATGAAGTACATTACAACAACACTGGTAATTTGTAGCTCAGAACATTCAAGCATTACAATTGGAATGTGGAGAAGTAGAGAGATGGTTTTATACATGTCAGCTTGTGGCCTCATGCAAGTCTATAGTTATTATATTTACCATTACTTAATAACTACAGTCAACTAGTGAATGCTATATCTACAGACAAGAATAAGCCTTTATTCTGCAGTCAGTTAGTCTGCTATATGGTTTCCTAATCAACATCTATCCACCCACATTACCACAATGCAATCACTACAGTATTATAGTTTGTGTGTCTGTCAGTTTACTGGCAGTGTAGGCTACAGGAAGTGTATTCATAAAACATCTCGGGAGTTTACACTTGTTCCGTTTGTCTGCATCTGATAGAGCAAGTATGAGACAGATTACGCTTTTGGATGTTGGAGTCTTTGGCCCTTCAGAACACACACAATATGGACAGTGATGTGATGTGGGGATACAATATAGAAATATTTCTCCTGGACACATAATATGGACAGTGATATGGAGTGGTGATATAATACAGTAATGTGTCCCCAGAACATACAGTATATAATATGGACAGTGATTTGGTGTGGTGATAAAATACAGTAATAAGGTTCACCTGTACCGTGATGCCTACAGGTGACTCTGATGTAAGGAAATATATCCACAAAAATGCAATTTAAATCAAGACTGATTAAGTATTTCCTACCGAGATGTAGCAAAGATACATACAGTACAGTACAAGACATACAGTACATACATAATAAGGTAATCTATGGTGACTGAAGAAGAACGCAACAATGAACACAAGCGCACACATTTTTTCCTTGTATATCCACACATATTACAATATAGCCATGGTCATTAGGAAATAGGTGAGTTTGGAAGAGCATAAGAATGATTATCAGCATGTTTATCTACTGAGGCAGGTATGAGCACTAACTCTACCTGATATGACAGCCGCTTGTGGTGGTTACTGCGGCTTCTGTGAGCTGTGGGTTCCCTCAGGGGAACTGTTGACTCCCGTGCTGTCTGTTGTTGTGAATGATTGTCCCTGCTTGGATCCTCCCTAATGCAGTCATCTCTCACTTTACTATCTCTGTTGTTTTGATGAGGGCTCTCTGTGTGTTTGTTACTGTTGTGGTGGTAACTGTTTTCTGTGTGGTTGATTTTACTAGCGGGAGAAGTTTCCATGTGTCTGTTTCTGCCGTTGTGGTGAGTGATTTGAGTAGGATGATTGTTTTTACCATGGTTATGGGAAGTTTCCACTTGTTGATGTTGCTTGCTTTGGGAAAGTCTGTGATTCTCTTTATAGGTATCCCTGCTGTGGGATTTTCTGGTTGAACCTTCCCTCTTGCGGCAGGATCTCCTGAGATTGTCCTTTGTATGGGATGGTCTATCATCACAACTGTTCTTGTAATGCTGCATTTTTGTCAGGCTCTCATTCCCATTGATCAGTGGGTTATTAGTTGGTGAAAGGCAAGGTGAATTTGGGCCCAATGGGGAAGCACGGTGAGGGATGAGGCAGGTAGGGGAGGCACTATTCGGAGTGAGGCAAGTGGGGGATGCACTGTGGGGGGTTAGACAGGTGGAAGAGGGTCTGTGAGGAGTAAGGCAGGTTGGGTTTTCATTGTGTGACGTATGGCAGGCTGAAGAAGTACTGTAGGAAGGGGCTGTACTAGTAGGAGTGTTGGTGTAGATATCCGTGGAGGTGCATACACCACGGCTTGTCACATCAGTAGAGCCCTGCAGCTGAAACATCTTCCAGAGTAACTAATCTGTATAACAGAATGTCACACCCTCTCTCACACAACGTTAACATTAACGCCCATTTTATTAATGAGGTCGAAATATTTACAACTACCCTAAAGGTGACCCTTAGGATCATTGTATGGTTCTAGAGGGCTATTACAGTTTTCATATTCTGATTACCAATATAACTTATCAAAAGTTGTGGATCTTAGCTAAGATAAATCCCATCTCCCTTTTTGTTAGTCATATCTCTTTAGATCATGTATACAACAAGGACAACATCGATTACTTAGTCCTGTGTTTAATCTCTCAACATTGAACTGTAGTTTAGGTCCAGTAAGGCAGTAACCTACACCACAACCTCTCATAGACAACTTTTCACTCACAGACACTTGAATGTAAATTTGGAGAGCTACATCATGCTCTAACCTTTATCACGAAACAAATCCCTCAATAGGCTAGTAACAATGAGTGATTTGTTTTCTGGGATAGTTTGGGGGAAATCAGTAGCTTTCCAATATACCCAAAAGTGTGTCTTCCCATAATAGTTTCTCCTTACCTACTACCCTGGGTGAAACTTGGCTAAGGTTCCGCTCCCACGACCCTCGCCAAACCCCGCTGACACAAAAAGTTTCCTTTTCCGGTTTTTCACATCCTATAAACACGTTAAGGGGGTAACACACTTTTGGTACATTAGAGTGCCTTGATTCCTCCAAAGTATGGCATGAAACAGAAACAGATTAACAAAATTAATGGTGGCTTGGTGCTTGGAATAGTTTGGAGGAAGTAGTTGCTCCAGATTCACCAACACTGTAGTAGGCTACCCACTAATTCCTCCTTCATAAAATTGATTAGGCTGACACCCACATGATATAGATTTCTCCTCGTGACATATACCTCATCATTCACATGTAAAGAATCCTATGACTATGTGAATTCGTGTTCCTTTTAGAATGGACCTATATAGATTATAAAAGGGAGCTTGTTAAAATATTCTTCCTTCCCGCTGCCTGATATCTAAAGTCCGCAGGGTGCAAAGAGCAATAAGGCTGATTTTTTTTTTTATTATATTCTATCTATTTATATATATATATATATATTTTGCCTGGCGAAAATGCTACCGGTACGTCACAACACGTCATCGGTTAGCAGGTTACTCAATATGCTCCGATACATAAGCATTGTATGATAAAGTAATAATTATTAAGATTCGGTTCGTGTTATACAGTCGGCGGCAAATGTCCTGTCGCCAAATCTGCCAATTAAGTCATGAAGTAAGTATGGAAATATAAGCTTTAAGGGCTCGTTAACTGTAAAAAAAAAAAAAAAAAAAAAAATATATATATATATTACTATATTAATTTACCCCCTGGATATCGTATTTCTATCAGGGGAATGTGTTTATTCGATGATTAACCTTTATGTTATCTTTTAAGAAGTGCTGAGTGTGGCGACACGACTTTAGCCGCCGACTGTAGGCCTACACTCTCAATCCACACTCCCTAGCCTACCTGCAGGAGTCGTAGCTAGAGATCTGAAGCAGGCGGTTTCTGGACGACAGCTCACCCAAACCATCACCAGGCCATACACATTGCTAACCAATTAATGGAGCTTTTGGTGGGCTGTCGCCTAGAAACCTTCCCTACTCCAAACAAATCTTAGAAGGGCTAGAGATTATGGATTGCTAGTGTAGGCTACCTAAAGTTCATATAAGTATCTCCTTATTAAGGGGGCAATACACTTTTGATCTAAAAAAGTAAGCCAAGAAACAGGACCAGATTAGCGAAAATAATGGTGTTTTGTTGCTTGGAATAATTTGAAGGAATCATTTGCTGCAGTTTTATCAAAAGTGTATTATCCTTTTAAGCTGTTTTCAGAATGAGAATAAAAAAAGAGCAATCGTATTATGATATGGTCCACCTTTCCTTTCTTGTTCCTCTTCTTTATTATGGGCATCGTCATCCAACTTGAACTGTTCGTGTACTTTATTAATTATTATCCTTTACGATCGATCAGTTTCTGTCATCCCATATTGGCCAAAATCCTCTTCAACGTATTATAATATTGATGTAGTTCATAGTTTCAGTGAGCCATGACACTAATCATAATTATCTTTTGTGAAATTGTGGCTCAAGGCTTACAATACTGATTACCTTCAAACTTTGCTACTATTTTTTTTTTAGTTATATTATAGTGTACTTGTCTTCAATTAAAACACACATACATACACCATTACTCTCACAATTGTCCAGCTGATCATTTTTCCTGTTGTTTTAAGGGGAGAACCTCTCTTTGGTAAATTGGAAGACTATTCATTCTTCTACTACCCCAGGAAATAAATCACCTCAATGTTAGTAATTAAGAGGGAATATGTCAGTGGTTTGTGACACTGCTTTGGATTTATCAGTATGTCTCCAAGTTACCGTCAAGAGGTTTTTAAACTAAACATAGACTAAACGAGTCCATGCACATTCACCTACGTAAAAATTACACCTAAAGTCTGCATTCAACACGCTGTACATCAATCTCAAGGCGAATCGATTTATTTCCGGAGAAACTCACTTACAGAACTAGTTACTTCTTGTCCTTTTTCATGAACTCACTACAATACAAATGTATTGACTCCTTATCATGAGATCACAGCACAGTAGCTATAATCAAACATAACGCTGTATTTTTTATGTGTTTGAAGTGGAATGCCAACTTTTCCATCAATGTTTTCCACGCACTGTAATATTTTGTTTATCCACCTTTCTATTTTCAAAGTATTTTTTCAGTCACTCGCACATAATACAAGATACTGATTGTTAGGAAAGCAGGGAGTGAAGAAAGGAGCTGGAACGGGTGGAGAGAGCGGAGGGGAGAGACCCAGTTATGCCCTCCACTGCCACTCGTACCAATCTGTGGAGATCACCAGTCAGTCACCAACCACACCTCAGCCTCCAGTCACTCATAGGTTATCATATATTGTTTCTTATTCAACGTAACAGCTGGAAACTCACGAACACAGTGTACCAAATGCACTGGAATGTGATCACTGCAAAAAACAGGCCGACTAAATAAGCTTCTTGAAGGAAGTTAGTACTGATAAACTCGACACAACAAATATCTAACTGGCAGCTCAACCAGGTGCGTAACACAAACCCCCATACAAGGAACTACAAGATCCAATAGGAGTAACATCTAGCGTCTCTGAAAATAACAGGAACGACCAAAGGAAGGCAACAACCCTCTAATATCACTGACGAAGAATACAAACAGATTTTCATTGATATTTAACACAGGCCATGTTGTTATAGCGGGGCCTGGGACTGGACCCATAGGCAATCGTTCACCGCCACTACTGTAACCGAACGTATCTTATTTTAGCGAGTATAATATCATTTGGCGATCGGCTCTGGTCTCTCTCGGGCATAAATTGAGCTTATAGACTTACATACGACAAGGAGGAGACAGTTCATAAAGCACAGATAAGTAGGAGGAGTATAATATCGGCAGCATTTTGACAGGAAGTTAGTTAAAAGTGGGTATAACGTAAGGCGAACGTGGGAAGTGAGATAATAGAAGAATACCTACTTTGGTTCTGGACCCCTCCCGCGCTGTGGAGTATTATTAAGCTCGTATGGACCAGAACATAATATAATGCGTAAAACTCCGAGTCAACACACGCTTGCATAGCAGAATGAGTATCATGCACGACACAGGGAAGGAAAGGATAAACACTGTATAGAATGAGTATCAAGCGCAACGCAGGGAGGGAAAGGATAAACAAACACTGGTGGGTTCCCTAAGATGTGTACGCCCGAGATATTTCAAGACTTCCCACCCGGTCAGGAAGAAAATGGGGAGGTTACTGTCATGTCATACACCCCGCGGCTGCCTCTTCCACCTCCTGCCCTTCCTTCCCATACCAATCCCATCTGTTCCTCCTCCTTCACCTCCTGCCCTTCCTTCCCATCCCAACCCCACCTGTTCCTCCTCCACCTCCTGCCCTTCCTTCCCATACCAACCCCACCTGTTCCTCCTCCTGCCCTTCCTTCCCATACCAACTCCACTTGTTCTTCCTCCTCCACCTCCTGCCCTTCCTTCCCATACCAACCCACCTGTTCCTCCTCCACCTCCTGCCCTTCCTTCCCATACCAACCCCACGTGATCCTTTTCACTCCCTGGTCTTCCTTCACATATATGAATGATAGTCGAGTGTTCCAAAGTTGACCATGCATGTTGTATATACGATATGAATGAGAGTGGGTACCCGTTCAGTGCATGTTAGTGAACACATTAAGCTTAAAGGTATTTTTTTTACTCATATTCTATCTGGATATTTAAACACATTGCAAAAGGGACAACAGCTACGCAACTGGTTATTGTTCTGGTTCACATCAAAGGAACAGATGGTAGCGAGGGTAATGACACAGTTGGTCGTAATTACAGCTATTACCTCCACAGTCTACTGCTTCCAAAGATGAGAAAGAGGGAGGAAGAGAGAAAAATAAATAGAAAGCGAAAAGATTGAGGGAGGGATAAAGACGAAAGAAGGAATACAGATAAAGGTAAAGAAAGAAATATTTGACGAAGAGAGAGAGAGAGAGAGAGAGAGAGAGAGAGAGAGAGAGAGACTTTTGAATAGGGAATACGAACTACAGGGAGAAGGGTTAGTTAATTTCCGGGATATAGGGAGAAAGAGAGGTACAGACGCCAAAGAGTGAAGAAAAATAGTAAAAGGTCAAAAGGAGAGATGAAGGAAGAGGAAAAAAACAGGCACTGAAAGGAAGGGAGATGAGGAAGAACAAATGAATGGTCCATCATAAAAACCCTCATATTTCCTTCCTCTTCAGTACTTTATTTATCCACTATTATCAGGGAGGAGTAACCGTTGGAGAGTGGAAGAGAAGCGATACGTATCTACCTTCAATAAGGCTGTAAGTATGTTTATTGTCACGTAGTTTTGTGCATAGTACCATTGTTGTGTGCGTGAAAAATTGTTGCTTTACAGGACAGATTGCAGGGAAATGTTGCATATTTAGGTAACCATATGTTTTGATCGAAAGACGGAGGGAAATGTGTTCATGAGATACTGGCTAGAAATTTGTCCTTACCAGAGTGTGTAGTGCCATGAGCTGCTCTCTGGTGGAGTTGAGATCTCGTAACACTACTTTGAGGTCCTCATTTTCCCACGGCTCTAGGCTCGAACCACGTACGAGGCTGGTCGCGGGAGATGAGTTCTGGCTCCGTCCCTCTGGCTCCCTGGATCCCTCGTCTCCTCCCGTGCTGCTATTCTTGTCCCCCAACGGTGACTCTGGGACGCTCCTGGAGCCCTCCTGGTGGTGCTGATGGTGTTGGTGGTGGTCCTGCTGGGGTGTGGTGCCTCTACTGCTGCTGCCGCCACTTGATTGTCCTCCAGCTGAGGCCCCTGGTATCTGTGGCAACTTACGTCTTCCACTCATACGGTGAATTGTGTGGTACCTGTCAGTCCAACGTCAACATTATTCATTGCTAAGTTAAAGGTTCTCCACGGCACATAATTCATATTTCACAAAGTGGTGATTATTTTTTAGAACATCTGAGGTGAGAGTGTTGGTTGCTGTGCACGAAAAACTACCACTATTAATACACATTTAAATTTCACATGTTGGTAATTACATTTTGGATCATCACAGCTGAGAATGTTGGTTGATGTGCATAAACTATTTCTATATCAACTTACATTTATCTTCAAAAGAGTTTACAAGCATTTTAAAATCACAATACTAGATGTAAGAAAGCCTTTTAATTGTACTTTTTGGAACTTATACTTTGTTACTTGAGCATCATTTCACCACATATCCTGTGATCCTGTAACTTTATGATTAGTACTAATAATTATATCATTTTTTTTACTACCTTTCTGAGTTTAAAATTATTTCTTTATATGTTGGTAAAGTTAGAATGAATAGTTTAAAGATTACTGTATGTAACAATTCAAGAGGATATTGAGAATAATGTGTTACTTACCTAAATGGATTATTAGGGTCGTCTTGTGGGTGTTGTGAGTTGAGTGAATGTGGTGACTCTGACTGTGGATGGTCCTGGTGTGACTTTGCGTGTGTTGGGGGTGACTGTTGAGTAATGAGCTCCTGCCAGAAGTTGAGTGCAGCTGGCCGGGATGCCCTCCGTGGTGAATCCTCCACATCTACTTCTACTGACGTGTTAAGGGAGGTGTTGAGAGTGTGATTCATAGGATCATCTGAGGATTCATTCAGGTTAGTTCTATTTGGACCAGGTGGGGGTCCGGAGATGGGTCCGGGTCGATGCTGTTGCTGGGACTGACCTGACCACTGGAACTTATGAGAGGCTCTGAGAGAATCATAGGCCCAGCGATGAGGTGCCACCCGGCGAGGGAGGTTCTCGTACACGGGGGAGGAATCCCTGGGGGCGGCTGTCATGCTGGGGTGACGACGCAGGCTTGCTGCACCAACTTCATCACCAACACCATCCATTAGAGCCCGTCGGTTGGTGCTAAGGTTAGGAGTCTTGTCAGGGGCAGCTGTTGGGGCGTCAGGACCCACACTCACATCTACCAGCACAAAACACATATTGGAAGTGGCTTCAGTTCAATGAGAACATGATTCAAGACATTTACATGAGAAAGATAAAAACTGGTTCACACTTTCAATGTTTGAGATGCAAACCTCAGCAAGGCATAACTGAAAGTGGAGAGTTATCTTTGAGGAAGTAAACCAAACTTCGGAGACAAGAGTATGTAGTAGTTACAACTAATTCTTAATGATCTTGCCAACTAAAACATTTTTAACTAATACAAATAATATAGACTATAGGCTTATATTCTAACTTAATATAAAGCTATATCAAGTTAAGTAAAATAAACAGGAACTCGCCATTTGTTGCCAGCCCCGACACACCTATCAATGATATATTTTAGTAGGAGTGCATATCTAAGTGTATCACTCTTGTGTGTATTGTTGAACTTATGTCCATGACCATACATAATTATCTATTTCAGTCACTCATGTGTGTATCAAACTTTTATCCATGACTGTACAACAACTTACCATGAGTGGCAGGGTAGTGGTGGGGATGTGGAAGGGGTGGAGATGGGTCCGGTGGTGGTGGTGGTGGTGGTGGTGGTGCAGCCTTAACACTCTGAGGTTTGTAATGAGCAGCGAGTGCCAATATAACCCTCATGATACTCTTCAAGTTACCCTCGGCCACCTCCTTACTGGTGATGTGTGTCATACGGATCCTCTTGGCCGCCATGAAGCTCAGGACTCGTTCCAGGTTGTCCCTCGAGACCTGGCTAGATGTACTGTCCTCCCCACGAGACACTCCAGCAACTCTCTCACCAGCTGTGTTAGTGGGGTCAGATGCTTACTCAGACACGGATACATAAAAACACGTCTATATATATTGTTGAATAATTTTATATATACATGGAAGATTAAATAATTTATATATAATCCCAACGCAACCAACTCACAAATAATGCCACCTCGCACTTAATATCAACTCACAAATAACCTCAATAGTGTGAACTCACAAATAATCTCAATGAGGTCAGCGAAGACAACACCACTCTGAAGGTCTCTGCGGAGGTCAGTGATGAGTGGACCGCCTCTCTTTCGTAGCTGTGAGTTTACCCACGCCACGTACGCCTACAGGAGAGAGAGAGAGGAAGAATATGAACTTGAGGGGAGAAACTCTTGGCGGTACCTGCATGTCAATCTGTATAATTATAGAGCATCCTGGACTGAAGACGTTACTAACCTGTAACTGTTGTGTCCACTCCATCCAAGACACTGAGGAGGAAGAGGATGCATTACACCCATCTCCTCTCCTCTGGTCATTTGGCCTCACTGTCCCTCCATCAGCCCCGTCACCACCCCACTGCCTCTCACTGGACGGAGCATCACGCACTCTCAAATTCTCGCTGGCGTCACCACTGAACCGAACTTCCTTCCCGGCCTCCACCAGGGGTCGCCGTCCCCGCCTCTCACCTTCGTCCTCCAGATTTCTCCCGCCTCCTTCCCGCCCCAGCCGCTCCTCCCGCCCCAGCCGCTCCTCCCGCCCCAGCCGCTCCTCCCGCCCCAGCCGCTCCTCCCGCGGGTCTGGATAGGACCGAGGGATCCGAGAGTCCCTGAAGTCCCTTGGTAGGCTGGTGTCGCGGTAACGACGGGCTGAGGTGTGTCGAGGAGGGCAGACGTCCCTTGAGTCTGATAGATCCCGCACGTCACATGAGAGGCGATGAAGCCTGTGGTCACCTGCCCCCCGGTCCCCAGCATCCTGAATCTCAGCATAACGTGGCTGTTGGTCTGGGAGTGACAGTGACTGGGATTGGGGACCTGGCTGAGGGTACACACTGTCAGAAAGCAACGCCACCTCTGGTGATGCACTGTGTGGTGGGCCCACTGGAGTGGAATGGTGATGGGGTGGCCCCAGTCCTGAGGATGAGGCAGAGGGAGAGAGTGGGGAAGGACGAGGACCAGGGTGGGGAGGATTGTGTGTGGTGGAAGCGAGACAAGGCTGTTTGGAGGGCCTCACTGTTGGGTAGTGTGGTGAAGATGAGGACGAGACCGAGGACATAGAGAGAGGCGAGGCCCTTGAAGGTCTAGCCAGGTCCTCAGTGGACTGGTACTGTTCCTCTTCTTGTCGGGTGTCTGGTGAATCTACTCTGCGTCTGCTGTCTTCACCTGCCATTGGTACAGACATAGAGTCAAACCCTGAGTCTGGTTGGCGGGTGGACCAGCGGTGATGAGGTAACCAGGCCTCGTGACGTCTCTCCCAACCTTCTCTCAGCTGTGGAGGTTCCTGGTTCTCCCTGACATTCCGAGGAGCGTCCAGCATCTCTTCCAAGTTGCGGGAAACCCTGTGGTCACGGGGGTCTGCCTTGGGGGGCGGGGGATGGTGGTAGGGACCCCGGGTGCGGGAGGACTGGGGTTGTGGGGGCTGGTGGCGTGAGTAAGGTGGAGGCTGACGTGAGGCAGGGGGCGGGTTGGAAGGGGACCGATAGCGGGCCATTTCGTCTCTCACCAGGCCACGGCGTGGTAGGATGCAGGTCCCCGGAGCCTCCCTCCAGGTCTCTTCCTGCCCTGGCAGTGGTGGCAAGGGCTGCTGGGGCGGCTGGGGCAAGGGCTGTGCATGGGGAGGCACAGGAGGGGGTGGGGGTGGGTGGGCAGGCAGAGGTGGTGGTCCATCATTGACACACACTCTGAAACAAAAACATAATACAATTTAGAAAACGTTAACATAGTAAACAGTTTACCCTGTAATTATTATGTCTGGAACGAGGTAATTATTTTCTTTTCAGTTGGTAGATTGATTTGTCTTGTAAATTGTAATTCATATTTTTGTCTGTCTATATAATGAAAGCGTCAGAGATGTGTGTGTGTGTGTGTGTGTGTGTGTGTGTGTGTGTGTGTGTGTGTGTGTGTGTGTGTGTGTGTGTGTGTGTGTGTGTGTGTGTGTGTGTGTGTGTGTGTGTGTGTGTGTGTGTGTGTGTGTGTGTGTGAGAGAGAGAGAGAGAGAGAGAGAGAGAAAGAGAGAGAGAGAGAGTCTGGTCGAGGAAAACACAAGGACAGGGAGGAATGGATAGAAATGATGGAGAAGTGAGGGAGGAATGAAGGAAAATAATGTATAAATGAAGGAGGAATGGAGATAAATGATGAGGGTAAGTTAGTGTTGGAGGGTGAGAGGAAGAGTGAGGACCACCACTTTTGCTGCTTTATTTCCCTGACTCACGCCCTTCACATCACGCTATTGTCACCACCTCAACTGTGTGTGTACAAGTGTGGGGGTGGGGGGGTGTTGGTATGAAGGTGTGTGTGTGGGTAGGAAGGTGTGTTTGTGTGGGTAGGAAGGTGTGTTTGTGTGAGTAGGAAGGTGTGTGTGTGTGTGTGGGTATGAAGGTGTATGTGTGTGGGTATGAAGGTGTGTGTGTGTGGGTAGGAAGGTGTGCGTGTGTGTGTGGGTTATAAGATGTGTTTGTGTGACTAGGAAGGTGTGTTTGTGTGGGTAGGATGGTGTATGTGTGTGGGTAGGAAGGTGTGTGTGTATATGAAGGTGTGTGTGTGTATGAAGGTGTGTGTGTGGATAGGAAGGTGTGTGTGTGAGTAGGAAGGTGTGTGTGTGAGTAAGGTGTATGTGTGTGGGTAGTAAGGTGTGTGTGTGTGGGTAGGAAGGTCATGTACAGTATATCACGGCTCATTGACTATTTGTATTGTCGAGGGAGTAACCATAAGGTCCCTTAACTTACAATGAAGTGTGTCGTACCTTCTCTGTATATACTCTACAAATCTATACTCGGATATATTTGAGCATCCAAACCTTATGCCACGAAACGAGAACCGACCGACGAAGGTATTATCTTACCCTTGTCTGGCAGTGTTGTTGAGGGTAGGGTTGTGGTTGTGGTTAAGGTGGCCACTTCGTTTCCGAGTGCCCTCTGAGTTGTGTTTGAGCTTATGAGTGCGGGCATCCTTTGCATTATTGTTGTTGTGGTTATCATGATGGTTTTGGTTGCTGTCGTTATCATGATGGCTTTGGTTGGTGTTGGTATTCTTTAGGTTGTGTGTTTTCTTCAGGTGATGATGTTGGTTGTTGATAGGA
>JAWQEG010004277.1:37500-54050 GCA_033782935.1 Petrolisthes cinctipes
ACTTATTCCTATAATTTAATTTCTTACAGTAGATCCTAATGAAGGATTTGATGCACAAGTGGAGGGAGTTGTATGCATGAAGTACACACACACACACACACATACACACACACACACACACACACACACACACACACACACAAATAAGTGTAATTTTCCTGTGTGTGTGTGTGTGTGTGTGGTGTGTGTGTGTGTGTGTGAATGTGTATGTGTGTGTGTGTGTGTGCCAGTAACCACAAAGTCAAGGAAGGGCGATCACCATCATTATTACCATCGCCCGCACGTGTCCGTTCTCACCTCCCCTCCCTCCCTCCCCCTCACATCCTTCCCCTTCCCTCCCCTCACATCCCTTCCCTCCCCTCCTCTCTCCTATTTTCTCACATCACCTCCCCTCTCCTATTTCTCAAATCACCTCCCTCCTCTATTTTCCTCACATCCTCTGCCCTCTCCTATTTTCCTCACATCCTTTCCTCCTCCCTTCCCCTCACATCACCTCCCCTCTTCCTATTTTCCTCACATCACCTCCCTCCCCTCTCTTCCTCACATCATTTCCTTCCCCTCTTTTCCTCACATCACCTCCCCTCCCCTCTCTTCCTCACATTCCTCCCCTCCTCCTATTTTCCTCACATCCCTTACACTCACATCCCTCCCTCTCCTCTCATTTTCTTGCCCTCCATGCTCCTCACATCCCCTCCCCTCCCTTTCCTATTTCCCTCACACTCCCTCCCCTTTTGCACCCTCCCTCCCCCATAATTTTTCCTTCCCATCCCTCCTCCTGCCTCCTCCTGCATATCCTTCATTCCTCGACCCTCACACTCAGTCCTTTCCATTTCTTTTCCACTTTCCGGGTCTTCCCCTCCAGTACCTACCTTTACGACTCTTGTAATATTTCGTCATTCTATGTTCTATAATAACATGCAATTCCTGGACCAAAATAATAACGAAAAAAAAAAAAAAAAAAAAAAAAAAAAAAGCAACAGTCCTTCCTTCCCTCTGCAATCATTCTCAGTTTCTTTCCTCTATACCTCATAAATGGACTACACCACCAAATGTCCCCTTTCCGACCATACCGTACACTCTTTCTTTCACTTTTTACCTACTTTTCTTCCCTCTCTGACTGCCTTCGTGTTCTATTGCCTTGTGCCACTATACCAATTAAGGGAAGCAACTTTTTTTGTGTGTTCAATTTGGAGTCAATGTAGTCCTCCAAAAATCATCTATAAAACACATCCCTCTATAATTCCATATAGAGGGGTTCTGTTTCCTGGCATAGTTTGGAGGAATCAGTAGCCTTCCGATTTCCCATAATAGGTTACTCCCCTTAAGCCGTGCCTTGTCGTCTTTCTCCCTCTTCCCCCTTCCTGTCCAGTAATAAGCAAGGTATTTTTGTTTTTCCTTTTTCGTAACGATGTAGCTTGCTTTATTTTTCCTAATGATGTAGCTCCAAAGACATTCTCTCACTGATTACCTTGATCCACCCAAACACATTCCTCGTTCAACAATTCAAGATTTTCCTTTCCACACACACACACACACACACTCATTTTACATACACACTCCCTACTACACACACCCTCACCTCCTCTCCCTTCCTGTTTCACCGATCTTCAACCCTCACTCGCCCAGCCAGCAGTATAGACGCTACTTGGTCTCCCTCTTCCTTTCTTTTGTTTCCCACCTTTCAATTAATTTCTCCCATGTTATTCTCACTCACTTTCACAACAACTCTTTCATCTTATCGTGTCCTGTTTATGCTTGTTTTATCTATACTTCGAAGCCCTCTCTCTCTCTCTCTCTCTCTCTCTCTCTCTCTCTCTCTCTCTCTCTCTCTCTCTCCTCTCTCTCTCCTCTCTCTCTCTCCCTCTCTCTCTCTCTCTCTCTCTCTCTCTCTCTCTCTCTCTCTCTCTCTCTCTCTCTCTCTCTCTCTCTCTCTCTCTCTCTCTCTCTCTCTCTCTCTCTCTCTCTCTCTCTCTCTCCATTTTTCTTCTTTTTCTCCTCTTCCTTTCCTTCCTTCCTTCCTTTTTCCTTTCCCCCTCCATCCCTCCTTATGTCCCTTTGTCTCGATTCCTCCTCTCTCACTCCCACCTCTCCTTTCCTCCTCTTCCCTCCTTCACTCACACCTTTTCTCTTTCCCTCTCCTTTCCTCCTTGTCCCTCCTTCACTCCCACATTTCTTCCTCCTCTCTCCTTTCCTCCTCGTCCCTCCTTCACTCCCACATTTTCTCCTCCTCTCTCCTTTCCTCCTCGTCCCCTTCCTCTCTCCCTCCCTCCTTCCCTAGGCCACTACCACTGGCTGGTATCAAAGTAATCGCCAGGAGGGTAATTCAGCGGACACCGGAAGCCGCCATGTTGCCACTCCAACTCCTTTCCTTCCTGTGTGCGACGTCTTCCATCCCAACCATAACACAACACAACACAACATTACAACGCAACTCAGAACCCAAAAGCACAGTACAACACAACACAGCACAACAGCACAACTCAACTCAGAATCAGAAAGCACAGTACAACACAACATAACACAACACAACAGCACATATGGACTTAGAACCGAAAGCACATCACATCACAACAGCACAACTCAACTCAGAATCGAAAAGTACAGTACAACACAACACAACGCAATGCAGTACAACACAGCACACAACACTGCCACACTACCACACAACACAACACATCACACAACACACCACAACACAATACAACATATCATACATCACATACCACACACCACAACACACCTCACACCACTTCACACAACACACACCACACAACACAACACACCACATCACACAACACACAACACTATACAACACTTTGGTCTGTACAATATTCTGGCAACGTTTCCTAACAGGGGTATTACCTACATAGCTGTGGACGATACTTGAAGAGATTTCGCGCCCCTTCGTACCTTTGAGGATGTCACAGAAAGCAGAATGTAGAAGAAATGGGAAAGAGAGCTATAATTAGAATAGGAGAAAAGGGAAGATAGAGAAGAAATGGAAAAAGAGATATAATTAGAATAGGAGAAAAGGAAGATAGAGAAGGAATGGGATAAGAAGAAAAATGTAACAGTACAATGAGGGTGAATATACGAATGTAAACACTGAGACATTTTATGGATACCGTCCCTGATTGTAAGTAAGGCTTTAGTAGTCAAAATAAGTTACTTCATTTGTCACTTTCGTTGCCTCTTCCTTATCACGTACTCTCCGTGTCTCTTCCTTATCACTCTCCCTGGCTCTTTCTTATCACTCTCGTTGCCTCTTCTTTATCACTCTCCCTGCCTCTTCCTTATCACTCTCTCTGTCCCCCTCCTTAACTACTCTCTCTGCCCTTTAATTCCTATCACTCTCCTTATCACTCCCCCTGCCTCTTCCTTATCACTCTCGTTGCCTCTTTTTTATCACTCTCCCTGTCCCCCTCCTTAACTACTCTTTCTGCCCTTTAATTCCTACCTCACCCTCACCTCACTACAACCTCCCTGTCCTGCACTAGAAACTTCCCGCTTCGCTCTGCTGGCCCCTCTTCCTATGCGTAGTAGTCCAAGTAGAGGAAGAGGAAGCAACATCGAGGAGAATGACAGAGTAATTTTCATAGCCAGTGGGGTGTGTCGAGGGCATTCCTCTGCCTTGGTCAGCCCTTCACCTCTCTGACAATTCCCGTTTTCTCTCCTTGCAAACTCTTACCTTCATAGAAAATGTTTTAGAAAATAATATATGAGGGACTCTGATAAGATATTACAGCGATTGTTTAACATACTGTATAATAATTTACACTTATTAATTTCCCACCATGTATATAATAACTTCATGGCCTTCAGTGACAATGTTCTCCAGAGTGTTGGGGCTTGTACTAAAGGTAAATATAGAACATAAAAAAAATAACTAAGATACCACACATTACACACTACTCCACAGGCACTTCCATAATTACATTTACAATAATTACATCGCCTTAATAACCAGTACAAAGTCGATAGGCGTTAAACTCCAACAACCAAAGCAACACCAAACGTCAGAGAAACCTAACTGTACACGTAGACAACCACAAAGAATTAGACAAAGACGAAGAGAAAAATAAAGAAGGGACAGTAGACGAGAGGAAAGAAGTCATCAGTATACAGTCTATCCTCCTTAGGGGTTTCTTCATTGGTTTAATAAGAACCCTGTGATCGTGTCTGAAAATTGGAGGCTTCTGATTCCTTCTGACCATGCCAAGAAACAAACTCCTTCTACATAATTATATAGGTGGTGTTTCTTGGCGATATTTGAAGGACTCATTTACCTCCAATTTTCTCATCACAACACAGGGTCCCTTAATCAGATTCTTTTCGTGATATCAAGGCTCATAAATAGACATATACGTGATATGAACCTTAGTGAAGGGATTATCAGTGAGTCATTCTAGCTTGTTATCTCCTACTTGGCTGCTCCCTCATACATCACTAATCCCTTATTACTCGTTGCTCAGTCACACGCATGTACTATTTCATATTTAATTAAGGGGATAGTATACTTTTGGTACATTGGAGCGAATTATTTCATCCAAAGTATGTCCAGAAACAGGACTGAATGAGCGAAAATAATGGTGACCTGCTGTTGCTTGGAATAGTTTGTAAGAATCATTATCGCCAAATACGTCAAAACTATACCCACCACTTAATTTTTGAATGGCGGGATAATTTAAGTAAGAGTTGAGACATTATTTGTGGGATACAACTTTTAAGGGGAGATTCTCTTGTTGGTAAAGTCCAAACATTGCTGAAAACACCAACTTACTATATGGAAAGAATTTGTTTCGTGGCGTAGTCAAGAGGAACCAGAAGTCTCCAATTCTCGTACTGGGTTCTTAATGTCAAAAATGTTCAAACTTGAGGAAAAAGTCAGTTTGTCCGCAAAGGGCATGGAAGGACAGAAAGGAGGAGGAGGAGGAAGAAGAGGAGGAAGAGGAGGAGGAGGGCTGGACCAGTGATTTAGGTAACGGGGAATTGAAAAAATGGGGAAGAAAGGAGGAGAAGGGGGAATGGTAAGAAGGAAGATGATGAGAGGGATAATTAATGTGAACGTGTGGAGGGGAGGAGGAGGAGGAAGAGAGAAAAGTGAAGGTGAAGGAAAGGAGGGACAGAAGAGTAGGGATAAAAAAGGAATGGGACGGAAGTAAAGAGGTGAAATGAAAGAATAGGGAGGAAAAAAGGACAAGAGCCAATAGGAAGAGGAAACATGAAAAGACAAAGAAGGATACGAGAGCTTATAGGTGTGTGTGAAATATTTACACACACACACACACACACACACACAGCAGGATATATAATTACACATGCACTAATCACACACACACACACACACACACACAGAGAGAGAGAGAGAGAGAGAGAGAGAGAGAGAGAGAGAGAGAGAGAGAGTAAAGTTCTACCTGATGTGGTCGGAAGTGGATCATTACTCTTGTGTTGTTGACCACAGTAATCAGTCTCTCTCTCTCTCTCTCTCTCTCTCTCTCTCTCTCTCTCTCTCTTAATACAAAAAAGAAGAAGCATATACTAACATCAGAAAAAATATTTGTATTGCTATTATTTATATATTCCAAATGATACCTAGTTTACCATGCACAAAATTATTCAAAGGAGGACTCAATAATTATATGGTTATAGTGAACTAGAAGCAACCGATTCCTCCACACTATACTATATATGACAAAAAAAAAAAAAAAAAAAAAAAAAAGTATAATAAGGTAGTTTGTTTCGTGATATTGTTTAAAAGAACCAGTAGCATCCAGTAATAATAATATTCGTCCACACTACATATTATTATTCTCTATACAGAAACACTTTAATTAAGGGGGTAATAATTCACTTTTGTTACATTGGAGTGCCATGATTCCTCCAAAGTATGCCAAGAAACAGGTCTAGATGAACAAAAATAATGGCGTTCTGTTCTGTTGCTTGGAGTAGTTTGCAGGAATCAGTTGCTCCAGATATTCCAACACTGTACAAGGGGAGATTCTCTTGGTGGTGAATAGGGAGGGTTCTGATTCCTCCAAACTATGCCATGCAGGAAACAGACGCCCTGAATGTATGTGCTAATTGGGGAACTGTTTCGTGGTATAGTTTGGAGGAATCACAGACCTTCCAATTCTCCAACATGAAAACCTTCCCTATAAGAAACATGACACTTGGTCTTAGCCTGATTGAGAATGGAATAACGCTTGGTCTTAGCCTGACTGAGAATGGAATAATGCTTGCTCTTAGCCTGATTTAGAATGGAATAACACTTGGTCTTAGCCTGATTGAGAATGGAATAACACTCACTCTTGGCCTGATTGAGAATGGAATAACACTTGGTCTTAGCCTGATTGAGTATGGAAAAACGCTTGGTATTACACTTTCACGAAGAATACAGATTTACTCTCACTCTTACACACACTGCCCCCCTCCTTACTCACAAGTTCACTCTCACTCTCAGCCAACATTCACTAGTACACCATGTCCTCTCTCACTCTCTCACAACCTAGTAATTTTCACTTTACACACGTACAACAGGTCTTAAGGTGGTAGTTCTTTTTGGTACATTGGAGTGCCTTGATTCCTCCAAAGTATGCTAAGAAACAGGACGGACCAGAAGAGCAAAAGTAATGGTGTTCTGTTGCTTGGAATAGTTTGGAGGATTCAGTTACTCCAGAATTACCAACACAACAATAGCCATCCAATTTACCAACCAGAGAGTCTCCCCTTAAAGCAATGGTGATAAAACTACTTGCAATTTTTTTACGAAAGAACAATATTACTTGCTGCAGAAAATAAGTGCTTGAAACAATTACAACAGCAGAAATTTTACCATGACACAACACAGTCAAATAGCGACGGATTTCATCATGGAGGCCGGAAAGCAGCCCCGGTCATAACAATGGGACACACACACACACACACACACACACACACACACATGCACGAAGAGTATAAAAGACATGAACAATCTCACACTTTCCCCAGAAAAACAAAAAAAAATATGGACATGCAGCTTGTATGTAAGTCTGTGTATGTAAGCCTGCGGTAAGAGCATCTCCCTTTTCAATTCTTAAACTGTTCTTCCTTTCCTTGTGTTTCCTTCGGTCTTACTGTCCCTCACATCGATCTCATACTCCCTCCCTCGTCCTACAGAATTTTCCAGGCCTAGTGCAGTTTTTTTTTACAACATATAAGCATTTATACACGAATTAAAATAATAGTACAATAAATACAGTAATTACACTCCCAGCAAGAGGGGATAGGAATACTCACCCATTCTCGTATTTGTCGAGACTGTCGCTGGCATCACAATTATTGGCTTCTTGTTGTTGATACTGATGGTGATGTGGGTGTTGGTGGTGATGACTACTGTTGGTGGTGGTGAAGGATGGTTCTGTTGTAGACTCTGTGATGTGGAGGACTGTGGCTGTGTTGTCTTCTGAGCTGTTGTGTTGTTGCTTGTTGTTATTGCTAGTGTGGTGTTTGTTGTTGTTGCTGGTGGTGGTGGTGGTGGTGTTGTGTTTATTGTTATGGTTGTTGTTGTTGTTGACGGCAGCGTTATTGAGTTTGTCCTGCTTGTGTCTGTGGCCCCGGTGGCCTGATATCATCCACTTGAACATCCCGCCTCGCGATCTGAATATAAACGGAGAATATAGGTTAAATAATTACCAAGACAAAAGGAAAAGAGGAATTACAATGACACGAAGGGGAATTTCAAAGACTGGAAAGGGAATTACAAAGAATGGAAAAGGAATTACAAAGACTGGAAAGGGAATTACAAAGAATGGAAAAGGAATTACAAAGACTGGAAAGGGAATTACAAAGAATGGAAAAGGAATTACAAAGACTGGAAAAGGAATTACAAAGATTGGAAGGGGAATTACAAAGACGAAACAAGGAGAAATACAAAGACAGGAAGGGGAATTACAAAAACAAAATAAGGAGAATTACAATGACGAAAGGAAAAAAAGAATGAAAGTTAAATCATTACGAATATAAAGAGATAAAGGGAATAAAGGTTAAATAATCGGGAATGAAGGTTAAATAATCACAGGAGTAACCATTATGAAGGGAGGACTTACACACATTCAAGGTTTATTTACTGGTAAGTGGCGAACAAGTTAATTACTATCTCCATCCTCCTTTTTGATAACTTGGAAAGCTATAAGGCCTAATTCCTCCAAACCATCCTTGGAAACAAACAAACAAACTCACCTCTATGTTACCTGTGATAAGAGATCTGTTTCGTTTAAGTATAGGTGTTAAGATAATTATCAACCACGTACGACTGACTGTATCAACCATGCATGCTGCTGTTTACACCATACACGAGTTAACATTGTGTGTAAAAGTAGGGCAGCAGCAAAGTAAACGCTGACCCTACATCTTCTCCCTAGTCTCACTCGTGGGGTTTCAGTCTTAACATTTGTACAAGTTTAGACTCTAAATATGCTGCTGTGTGTGTTTTGGTCCGTGCTGTATACTCTGTGTCTTAGGAATCGTCGAGGTGTGGGAAAAGAGGAAGTGTTGTGTGAGGGAGAAAAGGGTGTTGGTGTGAGGGAAGAGGAAGAGTTGTGAGAGGGAGAAAAGGGTGTTGGTGTGGGGGAAGAATAGGTGTTGGTGTGGGGGAAGAAGAGGTTGTGAGAGAAGTGGAAGAGTTGTAAGAAGGAGAAGAGGTGTTGGAGTGGGAGAAGAGGTATTGGTGTGAGAGAAGAGGAGGTATGGGAGAAGAGGTATGGGAGAAGAGGTATGGGAGAAGAGGTATGGGAGAAGAAAATGTGTGGGAGGAGAAGAGGTGTGGGAGGAGAAGAGGTGTGGGAGTTCACCTTTCATCTGATCATCCTCTCTCCCTTCCTAGTAGTAGGCTAGTAGGTAGTATTTTGCTTGTTTTAAGGACAGATCACCTTGTTTGGGTAGCAAGGTGTGTGTGGACTGTGTATAAGTATATAACTGTACTGTATGTATCTCATCTTTACCTTCACATCATCCCTTCACCTTCCATGCACTCAAATACTCTTCCCGTTCTCTATACTCCATCCTATTTACCCATTACCTTCCCTTCCTATACGTCCCTTCTTTTCTAGCTCTTCACCCCTTTTCCTCTCCCCCCATTCCCCCTCCTCCTCCTCCTCCTTACCCTACATGTTCCATCTTCCACCCTTCCATACCTTGATCTTCCTTATCCTTCCCACCCCTTCAGTAAGCTTGTTAAGGGATTCTTTCTTATCTTGTTAGTGTCTGTATAGAGGGATTATAGAAGACTGTGCTAGGCTTGAAAGACCTTGTACTATGCAAGAAAGAAGGCGACAGAGTTGAGACCTTTGCACGTAGGAAATAAAAAGAAGGAAAGGAGAAAAAGAGAAGTAAGTGAATGGCCCGAATCCGAAAGGGCCCCCGAACCCTTACTTTCAGTATTATTCACATTCTTGCAGGCAATCCCCATCCAACAGGAATATCTTGTTAGAGTGACAACCATCAGGACTTGTTAGTTGGGGACTTGACGGTAGTAAGCTGACTATAAGTTTGTTGATAACCATGTTAGTTATTGGTTAAGTTAGGTTAGGTTAGGTTAGATTAGGTTAGATTAGATGCCTCGTGGATTGCTAGAAGGTTAGGTTAGGTTAGGTTAGGTTAGGTTAAGTTAAGTTAGGTTAGGTTAGGTTAGGTTAGGTTAGGTTAGGTTTGGTTAGATTAGGTTAGGTTAGGTTAGGTTAGGTTAGGTTAGGTTAAGTTAGGTTAGGTTAGGTTAGGTTAGGTTAGGTTAGGTTAGGTTAGGTTAGGTTAAGTTAGATGCCTTGTGGATTGCTAAAAGGAAAAGGCTGCCAGCTGTGTTTTTGATTAAGGTGGACATTTCTTTTCATTGAACCGAAGATTATTTAAACTCCCCAAAACAATGCTAAGAAACAGACTTCCTATCATTTATGCTAGGAATCGGATGCCCTATTATTTTTTATAAGAAACATATCCCTTATTTTTGCTAGGAAATAGAGGCTTCACTTTTTATATTAGGAAACAGATCCACTTTCTTACATCTATCAAACTCCCTTCACTCACTTATTCTCACCTCTCACTCTCTCTCTCCCCACTTTCTTATTACTTTTACTTGACTTCCACTCACTCTATCTATCTCACTCACTCACTCACATATTCCTATCTCTCCTCTCTCTCTCTATCTATCTCACTCTCCCTCCACTCTCCCTCATTTTCCCCTCACTGCCTCATTCTTGTTAACACCTCCCTGCCAGGCCTCCTCTCACCCTCATTCTATAATATGTCACCCTCACTCTTTCACCTTCACTCTCTCACACTCACCCTCACTCTCTCACCCTCACCCTCACTCTCTCACCCTCACTCTCTCACCCTCACCCTCACTCTCTCACACTCACCCTCACTCTCTCACCCTCACCCTCACTCTCTCACACTCACCCTCACTCTCTCACCTTCACCCTCACTCTCTCACCCTCACCCTCACTCTCTCACCCTCACCCTCACTCTCTCACCCTCACCCTCACTCTCTCACCCTCACTCTCTCACTCTCTCACCTTCACCCTCACTCTCTCACCCTCACCCTCACTCTCTCACCCTCACCTTCACTCTCTCACCCTCACCCTCACTCTCTCACCCTCACCCTCACTCTCTCACCTTCACCCTCACTCTCTCACACTCACCCTCACTCTCTCACCCTCACCCTCACTCTCTCACACTCACCCTCATTCTTTACTCTGTTTCTCAGCCCACCAGACCAAACACCTTTCACCTGCCTGCCATCTGCCACTAATTAAGGAAAGAGATGAGACCTGTGACCTTCCCCTTACTTCACCCTCTGCTAAAAGTGGTGGTGGTGTGTTGGTGGTGATAGTGTGGTGGTGGTGGTGACAGTGTGGTGGTAGTGGTGATAGTGTGGTGGTGGTTGTGGTTGTGTCAGTGTGGTGGTGTTGTGGTGGTGATAGTGGTGGTTGTGATAGTGTGGTGGTGGTGTGGTGGTGATAGTGTGTTGGTGTGTTGGTGACAGTATGGTAGTTGTGGTGACAGTATGGTGGTGGTGGTGACAGTGTGGTTGTGGTAGTGAGTGACTATGTAGTAATGTTGTGGTGATGGTGGTGAATGACAGAGTGTATGGTTGTGACACTGTTGTTGTTGTTGTTGTGGTGGTAGTGGTGACGACAGAATGGTGTATAGTGGTAATGGTAGGGACATGTACTAAAAAAAATATTACCCCTTTTAACTACGACCCAACGACCCACCACAATGAATATATTAAAGGGAGAGTATATACTTATGGTACATTGGAGTGCCTTGATTCCTCCAAAGTATACCAGAAAACAGAACCAGCGGAACAAAAATAAATGTTGGCCTGTTGCTTGGAATAGTTTGGAGGAATAATAATTTGCTCCGGATTTACCAACACTGTATCCTCCCTTTAATTAATTATGTATGCAAATAGACAGGATATATTTATAGTGACTAAGAACACAGTACAGCAATGGTGTTTAGAAAGTGGGAAAGGGACGGTATGGGAGAATGCTGGCTCTCCCCTAAAAAAATATATATAAAGGAATAAAAGTCGAGAAGAATAAGCAGAACAGCCCCCAATCACCTCGACACCCAACCCCGTCCCCACCACTATTTTCCGTGACGAGGTAAACACGGTTGTAAAAAAAAGAGCGAGTGAGTGACAATGGTCCTGGCTGGAGGGAGGGTGGGTGGTCTGGTCTGGTAGAGAGAGAGAGAGAGAGAGAGAGAGAGAGAGAGAGAGAGAGAGAGAGAGAGAGAGAGAGAATGGTAACTGGGTGGGATTTAGTGAGGAATTGGAAGGAGTGTCAAGTGTCAGGTTAGAGGGATTTCAGAAGACAGGCGAAGGTACAGAGAGGAAAGATGAGCAGTGTAATAATGAAATAAGGATTGAAGATGAAAGAAGACGATCCTAGACCTGGAAGACCCTGTAGGAAGAGGAAAGATGATGATAGAAAAGTGGGACAACAAGCACGAAGGAAACAGAAGGAATAAAGTGGGTTAAGATAGAGTGAAACAAGAGTATTACAACAAACTAGTAACCTCCTTAATTTATGACTTCCATGTTGAAAACAAGTACAAAAACATTGATCACAAAAATGCTCTATCATATTCACATTCATCTGTTCATCTTACACACACACACACACACACACACACACACACACACACACACATACATACAAACACACACACACACACACACACACACACACACACACACACACACACACACACACACACACACACTCTTGCAGTGAGCCTCAGAAGTATCAATCTTGGAAAGTGTCAAATATATTCCCAAAAGAAAAAGTTAGTGATGTTCGATATATATAATTATACTCTTAATTAAATACCCTCAACAATACTACCACCACCATCACCACCACCATCACCACCACAATGACCACCACCACCACCACACAAACAACCATCACCACTACAACCACCACCACTACCACTCAAACAACCACCACCACTACCACCACCACAATGACCACCACCACTATTACCAGTACCACCACCATCACCACCACCACCACCACACAAACAACTTTACCATCACCACCACTACACAAACAGCCACCACCACTACACCAACAACCACCACCACTACCACTACCACCACCACCATTACCAGTACCACCACCATCACTACAACCACCACAACACAAACAACCACCACTCTACCATCACCACCACCACCACCAACACACAAACAACCATAACAAGGACCATGGCAGAGTAAGGACAGACAACGCCCCAGTCTGCTATGCATAAGGGTGTGCCTGCCTCACCTCCATACAAGGTTTGAGGCTCAGGTGGACGACACACACACACACACAAACAGATTTCATACACATTTAGACTACATAGATGGATGCACAGATGGATGGATGGATGGATAGGGATGATGGAGGGATGGTGGGGTGGGTGTGATGGAAGGTGGGATGGGATGGATGGTGGAAGGATGTGATGAGTGATGGATGGTGGGATGTATATATGGAATGGGTGATGAAGGGATGGGTGATGGATGGTGGGATGGTGGGATGGGTGGATGGAAGGTGGGATGGGAGATAGGTGAGGGATGGGATGGATGGTGGAAGGATGAAGGAATGTGTGATGGATGGATGGAGGGAGGGGGGGATGGGTGATGGGTGATGGATGGGAGATGGATGGATGGAATGTGGGATGGGAGATGGGTGATGGATGGAAGGTGTGATGGGTGAGGGAGGGATGGGTGATGGAGGGATGGAAGGTGGGAGGGATGGTAGACAGATGAATGCTAAAAACTAAATTGAAAATGAAAAAAAAATGAAAACCAGTTAGGACATTCAATATATAGGATGTCCAAATGTTGAAAATCCATTAATCTGAACCAAAAGTGACAGTATTCCCTCGACTAGTGACCACGGGAATGGAAAGGGAGTGAGTGAGTGGCTGGTGGGATACGAACGAAGGAAGGCTCGTGCTGAGAGAAACCAGAGCAGAGGGACTCCAGTTTCCCCCCCTGCTCAACACAAGAGGCCTCATGACCTACTCTGGGCTAACCACTCACAGCCACACCAACCCACAGTGAGGGAAAAGTGGTGTGTGTGTGTGTGTGTGTGTGAGAGAGAGAGAGAGAGAGAGAGAGAGAGAGAGAGAGAGAGAGAGAGAGAGAAATGGAACAACATTACTGAATATGAAAGGAGGTAGGAATCTAAATCAAACTTAGTTAATAATATACACAAACAAAATACCACACCGAACACAGGACGTCTCTTGCATGCCTGTCCCGATGCTACATAAACACACCTCATTGAATTGGACAAGTTAGAGGTAAAGGTGGCACGATTCATCTTTGTTCACCAGGGGCGTCGTCACAAAACAGCAACAGCAGCAGCAGAAGGACGACGTAACACTTAATAATAATAATAATCTTCAATGCCACTATAGGATGTTTTAGGATGTTATAGGATGTTCAGTTCGTCCTCACAGTAAAAGCAACAGCATTTTAAGGACCACGCCAGGTTAGATAATAATCCTTCATCACACTAAAAGGATGTTCAGTTCGTCCATCATTATCTTTCCTGGATCCAGACTAGGGAGCGTCGTGTCAACCACTGGGAGCAGCTTGAGGACAACAGATCCCTCAATTAAAACTGATGAGGAAGATTATTTGCTCATGTGACACCTTCCAGCTTCACAGTTCTGTACAAGGCAGCACAGATGAGTATTAGAGCACCTTGAATCTCCAAAATATGTCAGGAAACAGGACCAGAATAATAAAAATAATGGTAGCCTGTTGCTTGGAATAATTTGGAGGAATCACTTGTTTTATATATATCAACACTGTTAATTTCCCCTTAAGTAGCGAGCGAGGTTTACACAACACAGCCACAGCAACACCTGCTGCCACCAACACCACAACCACAATACAAACTGGGACACACACACACACACACACACACACACACCAACACTACCCTGTCCTTGAGATGTCCACCCTCACAACACCCACAACCCACATTACAAGGGATATTTATTCACATATTCACGTCAGACTCCAGCAACAAAAAAGTACCAGATTGTCTAAAAGGTTACCGTAATCACATTAATACCAGGCATTACTGTCTTGATGAAGGAAGTGTACAAGTTAACCCATCCAGGAACTGAACCCTAGGCCAGCAAATGTTACTACAGGTGTCCAGTGACGAGCCACAATATTACGTATCCAGATCTTGTTGTTGAAGTTTGGAATCATTTGACTGTCTACCAGAATGAGCTCAGGGTAGAAATTCATGATAAAGTTAGGGCATAATTTTGCCTCGTGCGAGATGCTTTGTGACACCACCAACTAAATCAGCTGACTACCAGGCCCCAATTGAAGCCTTCATTGTCCTCTCGGAGTGGTCCCTCCAGTAAACACTTTCCACCGGAACCTCACCCCTTCCTTCAAATTCTTTTCACTTTTATGGAGGGGAGAAAGGAGGGAGGGACAGGTCAAAACAACCCTCTACCCATTCTACCTCCATGCTTCTACCACCCACCATTCAGGTGACCTCTACGTCGCGGTCATTGCCTCAGGTCACACGGTATTGTTGTGGTGCTGGACGAGTGACCCCATCCTTTCCATTATCTTCGCTCCAGGGGGTCAGGTAAACAACACAGGCACTATAGTCGGGATTATCCAGCACATCCCGCTAGGCCACGTGGACCCAAGGAGGTTGAACCCTACCTCCTCCCACCTCTGGCTTTTAGAGAGTCCCCCTAGCCTAGTTGTGAAAAGTTGGTCATAAACGTAGATAAACAAACAGAATTATAATGTACAGAGAGATGACAAAATTACAGGTGGCATATGTGTAGGCGACATGGACGATCTAATAAGGAATTGATGAAAAGGGTATAGATAACTTTTTGTATCAAAATCGAACAAGAGAGAATTAGATGAAGAAAATGGAAGAAGAGGGAGAAAAGAAGAAGGGTAAGCCGAGTGTATTAGGTGGATGGATGGAAGAGAAGAAAGGAGGGAATATAATGTGTGGGAGAAGAAGGAAAGAGAAAGGGGAGAGAAGAGGGGAAAAAGTAAATGGGGTAGGGAGGGGGGGGGGGAGATAAGTGGAGAAAGGAAGAGGGAGAGAAGGAAAAAGGAAGATAGAAAAGGAAAGAGGGAGGGAGAAAGGGATGTGGGGGTAGGGGGGGTTGTGAAAGGAAAGAGGGATGAGGGGAGAAGGAGAGTAAAAAAAAAAGTAGGAAAAACGGGTGAGAGAGAGAAAAAAAAATGAGCGGAGAGAGAGAGAGAGAGAGAGAGAGAGAGAGAGAGAGAGAGAGAGAGAGAGAGAGAGAGAGAGAGAGAGAGAGAGAGAGAGAGAGAGAGAGAGAGAGAGAGAGAGAAACAGGAAGGTGGAGAAGGAGAAAGAAAAGAGGGAACAAGAAAAGGAAGGAGGTAAAGACAGGGGGTGAGTAAGGTGGACGTCGTGGGAACAAAGTGTATCAATTGCCCTTTAATGGTGTGACCCTTCCTCCCATAACCCCCCCTCCCCTACCACCATCACCACCACTATACCACCTTCCCACTTCCCTTCCACCTACGACCCCCTGCTTCCTAACCCCCTTATTTCCTCCCATCTTCCTACACACCTTCTGTTTTATATTTTTTAGGAGCTCGTTAGGAGTAGTCAGATAATTGGAGGTAAACGAGTCCTTCAAATATTGTCACGAAACACAACACCACCTATATGGAAGGAGCTTGTTTTGTGCCATAGTCAGGAGGAATCAGCAGAAGCCTCCAATTTTCATACACGATCACAAGGTCCTTAAGAGGATTGTATACTTTTGGAGTGCCTTGATTCCCCCAAAGTATATATGCCAGGAAACAGACTCAGGTAAACAAAAATAATGGTGTTTTGTAGCTTGGAATAGGTTGGAGGAATCAGTTTCACCAAATTTACTACTATAACACACTGCACTTCCCCCTTTAATAATAATACTCCATCAGGCTATTATATATACTCGAAACAGACCTGGATATAATTTATTATGACTCGTGACTG
>JAWQEG010004278.1:0-53756 GCA_033782935.1 Petrolisthes cinctipes
CATTTCTCCCATTATTATTCTCTCCCTTCCTTCCATATCCTATTTACCTTTAACACACACAGTTTGATTTAAGGATGAAAAAATCGCCCTGTGCCTGAAAGACCCTGTAGAGAGAGAGAGAGAGAGAGAGAGAGAGAGAGAGAGAGAGAGAGAGAGAGAGAGAGAGAGAGAGAGAGAGAGAGAGAGAGAGAGATTTCTCCCTTTAGCCTCCTCTTTTTCTTCACTTATATTGCTTAATTGCCTTTACTTTTCTTTCGTCCTCCTTTACTTCCTTCCTTCTCTTCTTTCTTCATTTCCTTTCAACATATAAATTACTATATCTCATTCTTTCTTTCCTCCCTCTCTTTAATCTTTTCAAGCCCCCCCCCCTCTCTCTCTCTCTCTCTCTCTCCTAAGGGAAACTTAACAGTAAATTTAACTTCTACTGATACCTCCAAAACTATGCCACGAAACAAACAGATCCCCTTTTAGCAGCACTGGTCGCCTCTTTCTTGGATTAGTTTGGAGTAATCAGTAGCCCTCTAATTCACCAACAAGACATTCTCCCCTTCTTCTCCCTTTTCTTTCTCTTCCTTTATTCCTTTCCCATCATCATCAATATCCCAATTTCCACATTTCTTTTATTTATTTATTTCATCCTTTCGGTTCTATTTTCTTTCTTTTTGTTTTTTTCTCCCCCCTTCACTTAATTAACCTTCCTACCTAAACTCTTCCCTCCCTCCTTCCTTCCTTCCCTCCTCATACTTCTATTTTTCCTCGTCCTCCTCCTCCTCCTCCTCCTCCTTTTTTTACCTCCTCATTCTTTAACTTCAATCCTGCCTCCGTTCCTCCAACTACAAATAGGACATAGAAAAGATGGAAAAAATATAGTTACTAAATCAATTTCATATAATTATTAAGTTAGGTTAGGTCAGGTCAAGTCATGGTAATTCTAGATTCTGAATCAAGAACAAATAAATATTAACCAATTAATCTTTTATTTACTTGTTTTACCCCTCAATATCCAGGCTCTTGGAGGAGGGGGTGGGGGTCAACCATGGTCAAAATGCTCGTACTGTCGCCCTTTTTATTTCAATAGATTATCCATACATAGTTGGGATTTTTTTTAAATATATTTCTGCGGCTCATAAAATGTTGGATTTTTTTATATTTCTTTCCGTGACGGTATTTATTGAAAGAATTACCGTTTTGTAGCAGTGTTGCCAGATCTTGCTAGGTCCCAGCATTTTGCCCCGGTCATTTACTGTACTTTACCACGGTAATTTCCCTGTAGTCTGCCCAGTCTGATGCAGTCTAGGTTAGGTAAGGTCAGGTAAGGTCAGGCTAATGTCAAAATGCCCCATTTGAATATCTTGGAAATGGGGCATTTGCGGAGGAAATGCCATAGAAGAAAAGTCTTAGAATGGTCTAAATTAGTGGGTAATGAAGGTAGAAAAACCGTATGCAATAACGGTAATTCTTTCAATATTTACCTCTGTGACTCATAAATAGTTGGGAACAATTTGTTATCTATTTCTGTGGCTCATAAAACGTTGGGATTTATTTTTTAATTTCTGTGGCTCATAAAAACTTGGAAAAATTGTTTTTATTTCTGCGGATCAAATTAAGCTTCCAGGAAATCAGCTTTTAAAAAATTATTCAATATTCCCTCACCGGCAGCAAATCGCATGCATGATTTAGTTTCCTATTTTATAGCTGTTTTCTTGTGGTGGTTGATTGATATATTTTAATTAATGGACGTTATAAGAATCACAACAACCTATAAACTACCCTTGCCAATGTGTGTATGTCTACTTACTGGACGGAAAACAGGAAAACAGGGAATTCGGGAACTATTAATAAGGCCATTGTTGATTTGTTGACTTTCGAATCGTTGAGTGTTGAGTGTCAATGTTTTCATCTTGGCAACGGTACCTTCCTTTGATCTACTTTATTAATTAATTCAATTGATACATTTTTGATACATTGGAGTGTCTTGATTCCTCCACTGTATACCAGGAAACAAGACCAGATTGGGGAAAATAATGGTTGCTTGTAGTAATTTGGAGGAATCAGTTGCTCCAGATTTACCAACACTGTACTATCCCATTAACTTAAATTGATACATAGTCCTTATCAGATATATCCAGGCTCCCTAGAATGTCATACAGTGGGTAAAACAGTTCAATAATGTTATATATAGTTGCCAAAGACTAGCACACATTTCAAAATATAGTACTTTTTAGGTTATATTACCCCATATGTACTGTTATTTTTGATACACGTGTTTAGCTCATTTTATGCTTTACTTTTATTTTTTTTTTTTGTATTTGAGTTTCCACATTCAATACAATACATCGTTATTATGTTATTTGTATACTGTGTTTGTTTACATTACAGTACTATATTGTTAATTACTTAATTTTTATTAATATTAGTCGACCATTGATGCAGGAAACCGGACGAGTTGTTTACATAATAGCAGATGTGTCAGATATGGAAAATTTTCTCTAGATATGGAGAATTAGAGGTACCAATGGGAAAAATATATAAAGATGCTCAAGAGTAAATGGGAAAATTTCTACCAAACGAAATAACAAGATGGTAGGAAACAAAGCTGAGAGAGATATATAGGTCTAGCTGTTTATATCTCTTGGCCTTGGTAGGAAATATACGACTATCTTGAAGAGTAAAAACAGGGAATTTGTGAGGTAAAAAGGAAAATTCTGATGTTGTTGAAGCTGGGGAAATTTTGCCAAGCAGACCTGGCAACACTGCGTTATAGTGGAATCAGCTGAGGTGATGGAGTAAAGGTGGGAAATTTATTATTATTATCGTCTTATAGGTCCATTACATATTAGATATTGCAAATGACAACAGACGACATAGGGTCTCTAATAATCATAAAAAATGGAAGACCTAATTTTGTGAAAAGACATTGTATAATTCTTAAACTATTATGTAATCAAGACAAATTTTAGAATCATCGTAAACCAAAGCCTAGAATTTGATATAAGCCCTGTATAAAACGAGTTTGTTTCATACTCGTCTACATTTGTATTACAGTATAAGGTATTTATTGAAAGAATTGCCGGTAATTCTGTATAAGTGGTCCACGTGTTTTTTTGTGTGTTTTTTTTGTTTTTCCTGCTTATTTTTACTTGTTCTATTCATTAGTGACCATAATATTGATCGGAAACCACTTGGTTTATACATATTCCCTAACCCCTTCAATCTTGGGGGAGAGCACTGGGAACCGGGGGTTTTGGGTGGGGGAAAACACGTAAATGAGCTTATTTTGCATTGATACTGGTTTCTTGACCTGCATAAATGTCGAAAAATTGAAAATCCGAGCCAAGTTTCGGCAAAAGTTGGCTCGGGTTTTGCAATTTTCCTGAGGGATAAATGTCAAGATTTTGGAAATCCGAGGCAAGTTTAGATAATTAACCAAACCTAACCTAACCTAACCTAACCTAACCGGGGCACACTACCGGGACCTAACCGGGGCACACTACCGGGACCTAACCAGGGCAGACTACCGGGACCTAACCGGGGCAGACTACCGGGACATAACCAGGGCAGGCTACCGGGACCTAACCGGGGCAGATCACGGCACAATATACAGTAGAAACTAGTCAGACCTCACCTGACCTGACCTAACCTAATCTGGACTGGGACACACTACCGGGACCTAACCGGGGCAGACTACCGGGACATAACCAGGGCAGACTACCGGGACATAACTGGGGCGGACTACCGGGACATAACTGGGGCGGACTACCGGGACATAACTGGGGCAGACTACCGGGACATAACCGGGGCAGACCAAAGCACAATATACAGTAGAAACTAGTCAGACCTCACCTGACCTGACCTAACCTAATCTGGACTGGGACACACTACCGGGACCTAACCGGGGCAGACTACCGGGACATAACCGGGGCAGACTACCGGGACATAACCTCACGTGACCTAACTGCCCCCCTTTATTATCCTTAACAGACTACCTGACTGGCCATTACAATTGTTGTACATAATTATTATTGCTATTTGTTAATAAAATATATTACAAAAAGGTTTTAACTCTTACCAGACTTGCAGGAAAATTGTGCAGATGATTAAATTTTCGAAGAAACCTGGGCCTGTTATTATAATCCATAGTAGCCTCCTGTCGACACTGCTCAGTTATTTTATGTTTCAAAATTAGCCTATGATCCACACATAAATGAAAGTTCTTGTGGCTTAGCAAAATGCGTGAAAAAAAAAGCCATACCGGCTTCCAGCCATGTCGGTAGGGTCAGCTGGTCACGTATTACTGACACGTAGCAGTGAAAATGGGATGGTGGTGGATAATTGCGGATGAATACAGAAGGTTCATAGATTGCATTAATAATAATGATTATAATACTATGAGATGAGAAAATAATTTATGAAATTAAGTGAGTAAATAATGAAATTATCTATATATAAATGGTGATGGAATTAAAAGAATATTGAAAGCGTCATTTAATTAAAAAAAATACATGATTTACGAGATGGCAACTTGAAGTAGCACATGAGCATCCCATCATGATGTGGACTACTTTGTACAGTGTTCAGTGGCTTATTATAAAGAAGGACCTGGGAGAGAAAGACACCGTGAACGCTGGAGTCTGAACGTAGGGTATTAACACCGTAGACTTACTCCTACGCTGGACTTTGTCTCGGAAGCGCTACGCTGGACTTCGTCTCAAAAGCGGTCGCGATTTTTCGAAAGCCTATTCTGCCGAAAGTTAAGTGCAACCGCCTATTATATTCATTACACACGAACACACTACATTGTCCCCTACTTAAATATACATAAATTGTAAATATTTGCCGCGTGGACCACATATACAGATTTTCCGAATTGCCGATTTGTAGCAGTGTTGCCAGATCCGGCGAGGTCCTAGAATTTTGCCCAGGTCATTTCCTGTACTTTTCCATGGTTATTTCCCGGTAGTTTGCCTTAGATTAGGTCCCGGTAGTCTGATGCGGTCTAGGTTAGGTAAGGTAAGGTCAGGCTAATTTCAAAATGCCTCATTTGGATATGCCCTATCTTGGAAATGGGGCATTTGCGGAGGAAATGCCATAGAAGAAAATACCGGTAGTATTAGAATGGTCTAAATAAGTGGGTAATGAAGGTAGAAAAACCGTACTCAATAACGGTAATTCTTCCAATATTGACCCAGTATAATAATAATGACTTTGTATATTACAGATTCTCAGATTCAGTATATGAGAAACTACAGTGTTTCTACAAGGAGTAGAGAGATGTCAAATATTATCAAATACGCCCTTCAAGCCCAACACCACTGTTGCGGCTCACAGCTCATTGTACCGGCGGGAATATTGAGGTGGACGGCTGCTGGAACCTCGCACATCGTACACAATAGGTATATTATACTGTATGTAAATTATATTATTTGATTTGCGATGGCCGGCATAAATTATGAGGATAGTACAGTCTTGGTTAGTTGGTTGGTATATCTTGAGTATTTATTTTCTCCTAACTATTTCACGCAACAAGCCGCCATATATTTTGATAATCTGGTGGTCTTGTTTCCAGGCATACTGTGGAGGAATCAAGGTGCTCTAATGTAACAAACATATACTCTCCCCTAAACTGTATTTATTTTTAACTCATGGGATATAAAAATGCACATGTGAAATGGACCCAAGGGAAGTGTTTTGGAGTCTTTGTGGCCCTCCAAACTCTGCTATGAAACACGTCTTCTAGGCAGGCTCAGATGGAGGGAGTCTGTTTCCTGGAATAGTGTGGTGGTACTACAGTATACCATAAGACATTGCAAAGAACAAGTATGGTAATGTCATCATCAGTATATATTTATCATACAGTATGTATATTATATATTATGGGAGGATTAATAATATCATAAAAATAAACTACATAGAAAAGTGACTCGGGCAGTTTGTTTATGAAGTTGATGAATATTCAGTAGCTCTCCAGTCTGCCAATATTAGATTACCCCCTTACGTTTTTGTGTTGTACAATATTGAACAATAGTATTTATCCTCATTGGGGCGACTTATGTACAGGTTTGACAGCTTTCCTCTGTTTGTTAGTTGAGAATCTTTGATATACTGTATAGGTTAAGTACTGTACCATCTTATTATTTACTCATCATCATCAATACCCCCATTTTCTTTTCTTAAAGGGATGGGGAGGCTCTAGTGCCAGGGGCAGAAAAGGGAAGCAAAAATACAAAAAGTGAAATGGGTCACACACACAAATCACTCTCCCTTACTTTAATATACTGTATATAGGTTCCTATATATATATATATTTTTTTTTTTTCAAACCACAAAAATTCTCAATTGCTCACAATTTAAAACAATATCATATGAGAAACTGAGTGAAAAGTTTAAAGAGAACAAGAAATTATTCTGGAAGGAGGTGAAGAGAGAAAGAGGAGAAGGAAAGTCTGGTAGCGCGAGAATGAAGAGAGAGGATGGAGTTACTGTGAGTGGAAGTGAGGAAGTGAAAGAAGTGTGGAAGAGACATTTTGATGGTTTGATGAATGGGGGGAGGCGGTGGTGACATGCATGAGGCAGGTGGTAGACGACAGGATGTACAGGGAGAATTAGGAAGGGAAGAGATTAGGAAAGCAATAGGAAAGTTGAAGATGGGAAAGGCACCGGGGGTGGATGGTATAACTGCTGAAATGTTAAAGTGTGGGGGGGAGGTAGTGGTGGAGTGGATGTTGCTTATATGCACATAGGCTTGGAGGCAGGGAGAGGTGCCAGAGGATTGGAGAAGAGCCATAATTGTACCTTTGTATATGGGGAAGGGGAGTAAGGAGGAGTGTGGTAGCTATAGGGGAATAAGCCTTCTTAGTGTACCGGGGAAGGTTCTTACTGAGAGACTGATTGAAGTAACAGAGAATAAAGTAAGTGAGGAGCAGGGAAGGTTCAGAAAGGGTAGAGGATGTGTGGACCAAATATTTGCATTAAAATCAATAGTAGAGAAATACATTGGGAAGGGTAGAAAGTTGTATGCTGCCTTCATGGACTTGGAGAAAGCATACGATAGGGTTGATAGGAAAGCTATGTCAGAGGTGTTGAGAATTTATGGTGTTGGGGGGTCCTTGCTGAAAGGCATTGAGGCCTTTTATGCAGAGGCAACAGCATGTGTACGGGTAGAGGGTGATCTAAGTGAGAGTTTTAATATTTGTGTAGGGCCGAGACAGGGATGTGTTATGTCACCATGGTTGTTCAATATATATATGGATGGTTGCATGAGAGAGATGAAAGCCAAAGTGAATGGCCTAGGGGTGAAATTGAGGCTGAATCAAATTGGTCCTTGGTGGCAAGTTTATTTGCGGATGACACTGTGTTGATGGCTGAGAGTGAAAGGGAGTTACAGAGGGTGGTGGATGAGTTCCAGTCCATGTGTAAGCGAAGAAAACTGAAGGTGAATGTTGGTAAGAGTAAGGTGATGGTATTTGAGAGGATCAAAACATAAGTAATTGACTTTGCTACACCCTATAGAGTGGCTGTACCAACTGGGACGGAATGCGAGATAACTTTACGGGGTGAGAGGATGGAGGAGGTGAGGGAATTCAAGTATCTGGGAACAGTTCTGTGTAAACATGGAAGTATGGAAGGAGAAATCAGGGAGAGAGCAGTGAGGGGCAGGCAGGTCATAGAGAGAATTATGAAGGGTAGGAGTGTGAGTATGGAAGTGAAAAAGGGACTGAGAAATAGTATAATCCTGCCAACACTGACATGCATCGGAGACATGGACATGGAGTAGGGCTCATCAGTCAAGAATAGGTGCTGTGGAAATGAGTTACTTGAGAGGAGCATGTGGACTTACTAGGTGGGATGGAGAAAGTAATGAGAGTGTGTATGAGAGATGTGGTATGAGTGAGAAGGCAATTGGTATTGAGTGTGGAGTGGTTGAGAGAGTGAAGCGTAATACACCGAGATGGTTTGGACATGTAGAGAGAATGCAAAGTGCGGAGTTTGTAAAGAAGGTTTGTGAAGTTGTGGGACCTGGTGTGAGAGGTAGACCTCCGGTTAGATGGCAGAACAGAGTGGAAGAGTATGTGAGAGAGAGAAGTGTGAGGGGGGGGAGAGGGGATGGAGAAAGTGAGGAGGGAGTGCTGGAACAGGGAAAACTGGACTCTTCTGCTGTGGCCACCCCCTTGGTGGGAGTTCCCGGAGGGAGCGAGGTGTCGGAATTATAGATAGATAGATAGATCATATGAGAAAGTGAAAACATTAGTCAGCAATTTGTTTGAGTTACCGGTATCCATATGTGTATTGAAAACTCATGTCCATTACCGTACCTGCAGAACTACTATCCGTACTCTGCACACATCCCTGCAAAACAACTCTCCAATTCGTAAGGCCAAGTTTTTCTACATACCCAATCCATTTATGTGGCTGCATAATCGAATGGAACTGGCAGCACTCAAGAGAGACTGGGACCCGGCTTTTGATTTGACGTCTTTCAAATATGGAGTAATACAGGTATGATTAATTGATGGTTATTTCTTTTACTTAACTGTATCTTCTTAATGGGATAGTGTACTTTTGGTACCTACATTCCTCCTTAAGAGTGCTAGGAACAGGAGAATGAGATTAAGAAAATAATGGTGGCATGTTGACTGGAATAGTTTGGAGGAATCAGTTGCTCCAGATTTTCCTACATTGCATAGGTCGAGGATTGCTACTGTGCTTAACTGCTATCAGTATTGGGAAAAGCAAGAACCTCGGTGACCTACCCCTCCCCAGGAAGGGTAGGTAAGCCTTACCCCGCCTCCAAGCGGTGACCTCGGGGGTACACCTCCTTTTTTTTATCTAGTTTTTATCCATTCAGGAGGTGGAGCCAAAGGGGAAGGCGGTGTGGGGGTGAGACCTAGCTTCCCCCACATATAGGTTTTAAGGTTTTTATTGTATTTTTATTGTATTTTAGTGTTTTTAAGATTTTAATTTCTATGACTGCATGTTTTTATATTTTGTGATAATTTCTTTTAAATTTATGACCTTGTTTTTAGCTTTTGACAATGCCGACGGCCCGTGTCCCTCCGGGAATGAGCACTGCATTGGCCTTGCCAGCCATCAGTGGCCCCCCAATGGGGGAGTGGACAGATATGGCTACTGGCGGGGGAGGGTCTCCGGGTTGCCCTGTAGAGGGAGTAGGGAAGAGGGATTGTATGAGAGTGGTAGCTATGAATGTGAATGGAATGACGGATGGGACCAAGAGGCGAGAGATTGTAGAATGTTTTAAGAAAGGAAGAGTGGATGTGATGGGAGTGACGGAGACACACGTGAAAGGATGTGGAGTGGTTGAGTGTCAGGAAGGAAGGGAGAGTGGACTGTGGGAGGGAATGGAGGGAGGAGTAGTATGGACGGGCATGAATGAAAAGAGTAAAGGAAGAGGGAAGGAAGGGTGTGCGCTGTTGGTGTCTCCGTGGGTGTGGAAGGGAGTGGATGGACATGGGTGGAATGGATCGAGGATTGTATGGATGACTGGAAAGATTGGCTTGGTGAAGTATGCTTGGGTGTGTGCTTATGCACCAGTGAATGAAAAGAGTAAGACAGGGAGAGAGAAGATGAGAGTGTTTTGGGAAGAGCTGAATGCATGTCTGAGAGGAATTGATAATGGAAGGAGAATAGTGATGATGGGAGACATGAATGGAAAGGTGGGAGGTGAGGAAGTGGGGAATATTGTGGGTAAATGGGGTGTAGAAGGAACAAATGAGAATGGTGAATATCTGGTGGATGTCTGTGCTGAGAGGGGGTTGTTCTTGGCGAACACCTTCTTTCAGCACAAGATGGTCCACAGGTATACATGGAAGAGAAGGGATGAGAGAGGAGAGCAGAAGAGTTTGATTGATTATGTGGCAGTGGATGAAAGGTTGAGGAAGGATGTGTATGACGCAAAAGTAGTGAGAGGAATGGTCCATTGCTCCGACCATTTTGCGGTGTTGGTGAGGGTGAAGGTTAGGGTTAAGTGGGAGTATAGTAGGAGGGATGAAGGGGTGAGGAATAAGAGGGTGGTGGCTAGTGGGAAATTAGATGTAGAAGAGTATAGGGAGGAATATAAGAGGAGGGTGGGTGAGGCGCTGGGGGATGTAAGGATGGGGATAGGGGAGGGAGTGGGAGTGAATGCGGTGTATGAAATGTTTAAGATGAGAGTATTAAGGACAGCAGCAGAGGTAGTAGGATATAAGTCACAGAAGAGGGGCAAGAAAGGGAGTGCTTGGTGGACAGAAGAAGTGAAAGATGCTGTAGAGGATAAGAGGAAGGCATATCGGAGAACACTACAGAGGAATGTGCCGGAAGAAGTGAGAGAGAGATGGAAAAGAGAATATAATGTGTGTAAGAGACAAGTGAAAATGATGGTGAGTGAGAGTAAAAGGAGAGTGGATGAGGAGTTTGGTATGAAGCTGAGTGAAAAGTTTAAAGAGAACAAGAAATTATTCTGGAAGGAGGTTAAAAGAGAAAGAGGAGAAGGAAAGTCTGGTAGTGTGAGAATGAAGAGAGAGGATGGAGTTACTGTGAGTAGAAGTGAGGAAGTGAAAGAAGTGTGGAAGAGGCATTTTGATGGTCTGATGAATGGGGGGACGGGAGGGGAGGCGGTGGTGACATGCATGGGGATGGAGGCAGGTGGTAGACGACAGGGTGTACAGGGAGATTTAGGAAGGGAAGAGGTTAGGAAAGCAATAGGAAAGTTGAAGATGGGAAAGGCACCGGGGGTGGATGGGATAACTGCTGAAATGTTAAAGTGTGGGGGGGAGGTAGTGGTGGAGTGGATGTTGCTTATATGTACATTGGCCTGGAGGCAGGGAGAGGTGCCAGAGGATTGGAGGAGAGCCATAATTGTACCTTTGTATAAGGGGAAGGGAAGTAAGGATGAGTGTGGTAGCTATAGGGGAATAAGCCTTCTTAGTGTACCGGGGAAGGTTTACGGGAAGGTTCTGACTGAAAGACTGATGGAAGTAACAGGGAATAAAGTTAGTGAGGAGCAGGGAGGGTTCAGAAAGGGTAGAGGATGTGTGGACCAAATATTTGCATTAAAATCAATAGTGGAGAAGTATATTGGGAAGGGTAAGAAGTTGTATGCTGCCTTCATGGACTTGGAGAAGGCATATGATAGAGTTGATAGGAAAGCTATGACAGAGGTGTTGAGAATTTATGGAGTTGGGGGGCCTTTACTGAAAGGCATTGAGGCTTTTTATGCAGATGCAAAAGCATGTGTACGGGTAGAGGGTGATCTAAGTGAGAGTTTTAATATTAGTGTAGGGCTGAGACAGGGGTGTGTTATGTCACCATGGCTGTTCAATATATATATGGATGGTTGTATGAGAGAGGTGAAAGCCAAAGTGAATGGTCTGGGGGTGAAGTTGAGGTTGAATGAAGCAAATTGGTCCCTGGTGGCAAGTTTGTTTGCGGATGACACTGTGCTGATGGCTGAGAGTGAAAGGAATTTGCAGAGAGTGGTGGACGAATTTCAGTCTGTGTGTAAACGAAGGAAATTGAAGGTGAATGTGGGTAAAAGTAAAGTGATGGTATTTGAAAGAGCAGAAACTGAAGTGATTGACTTTGCTACACCTTACAGAGTGGCTGTACCAACTGGGACGAAGTGTGAGATAACTCTGAGGGGTGAGAGGATGGAGGAAGTGAAGGAGTTTAAGTACCTGGGTACAGTTATGTGTAAACATGGAAGTATGGAAGGAGAAATTAGGGAGAGAGCAGTGAAGGGTAGACAGGTCATAGGATCACTGGGGAGGATTATGAAGGGTAGAAGTGTGAGTATGGAAGTGAAAAGGGGACTACGAAATAGTATAATCCTGCCAACACTGACATATGCGTCGGAGACATGGACATGGAATAGGGCGCATCAGTCTAGAATAGGTGCTGTGGAAATGAGTTACTTGAGAGGAGCATGTGGACTTACTAGATGGGATGGAGAAAGTAATGAGAGTGTATATGAGAGATGTGGTATGAGTGAGAAGGCAATTGGTATTGAGTGTGGAGTGGTTGAGAGAGTGAAACGTAATACATTGAGATGGTATGGACATGTAGAGAGAATGCAAGGCGAGGAATTTGTAAAGAAGGTGTATGGAAGTGAAGTTGTAGGACCTGGTGTGAGAGGCAGACCTCCGGTTAGATGGCAGAACAGAGTGGAAGAGTATGTAAAGGAGAGAAACATGAGGGGTAGAGGAGGGCTTGAACAAGTAAGGAGGGAGTGTTGGAACAGGGAGAACTGGAGACACTTCTGCCGTGGCCACCCCCTTGGGGGGAGTTCCCGGAGGGAACGAGGCGTCGGAGCTATAGATAGATAGATAGATAGCATTACCCCCTAAAATATTGAGTGGAGTTCATAATGCCCCATTGTTTTTGTTCATTTCCTAATACAGTACATACAGTATCAGTTTGTATTACCTGTGGTGATGCTGGCAGTATTTTAAAATGTTCAGACCCAGGCCAAGTAGCTCTTGTTTTACATGATTGTTCTTGAAAAGTTCGTGTAAATAAAATATTGTGTAATACAAATTCATATAAAACAAACCTTGATGCGTGTTTTTATGAAGAAAACACGGACATTGAGAACTTATTTGAATTTTCAAACTCACCTTAATTTGAAAATGCACACAAATAACCTTGCTTAACCAAGCACCACTTGTACTGTTACTGGTGTTAAACATTTGCAGGCAGTGTGTACGGTGTCAGAGTTAGCGAGTCAGCGTGAATGGGGCGACCTGTGTGGACTCTTAACCAGAGGAGCCATTAACAAGTTACGCTCAAATAAATGGAGTTTTGATGAGGTCAGTATGTAGGAGTATATTTTTTTCTTTCCATACACCTTAGTAGTTTTGATCAATATAGAAAAAGAATTTGATACATTATCTACCATTTGTACATCAACTGACCTGTTACACTTGTATTCTCAGCTAATGGTACAAAATTGTAGATGTGGCACCTGCACAGTATTGTTTGTATGGTCAAATGTAAATGCAAAAGTGTACAGTACAGTGTTTTGTTGAAGTAGTTCTTTATTTTTTCTTGTTAATTATGGGTAGCCAGTGAGCGAGATCAGTACTGTACAAGTGCCACATCTATGATTTGGAATTGGAGAAAAAATTTAGTATATATAGTACATTATGGATGGTCAAAATATATAAATATTTTTTTTTCAGGAACAAAACTTGGTGCTTTCTCCAGACAATATACAAATGGTACACATTAGTAAAGTCAGTCTTCAGAATATTGTAGGTATGTTGTGCAAGGGAATTACTGTACAGTCGGCAAAAAAAGTTTTGTTACCATCCTTTTAACAGTGTGATGTAATGTTGGTACGCCTGACTGGTGAGTCAGGTGTGACGCGAGTGTCTTATATACCTCCGTCAGTGCCTTTCGTGTTCCTCACTCCTCAGTGTCTAATGGGCATGCAAGTAGGAATGACGTCCTTTCACCCAGTGCTATTATTTCTGGGTATTTTACGGTTATTCTTGTTCTAAAATACTCAAAACGCATTTCCTTATTTTTAATAATGAATAGTTAAATAGTAAGAGTTCTTGAACACTCAAAATTTAATTTAAAATCAGCTAAACTTTTGATATAAAAAAGTTGTCACTGCCACGGCCCGAGTATTGAATAAGATACCCATCTCGGATAACAAGGCACACCTGCCCAGTCGGCTGAGTACCAACCCTACACCGCTTACCCATGTTAAAATTAACGTAGGGGTGGTAACAAAACTTTTTTTGCTGACTGTACATACATTAATAAAATAATACTGAAAAGTACTTGAATTTATTAAAGTTTTATTTATTTAATTATTTTTATTTTAGTTTACTTTTATGGGATGTATTATATTTTATTGTTAATAATAAAATTAATAATACTATACTGTCATACCAGTACATGTGCAACTCCTATTTGTCCCTTTTCTTGAAACATCATTGTACTAAATATTCTGTATGTTTGTGTGTTTCTTAATTCCAAATCTAGTATATATGTCAGCTACTTGTCAGTTCAACTTTTCTTTCAGACCAGAAGTACTGTGACATCGACATGATAGTGTTAGGGGTACGGGCGCCACACAACACTGACAAACATTCCTTGGTCATATTGGAGTTTTATGCTAGGTAAGTGCACATTATTATTTTTTTTAAGAGGGGATTGTGGTCAAGTTGTCACATGTCATGGTAGCAAATGCCCTGTACTGTAAATTGCCTGGTATTATTATTATTTTTTGCATTATTATATGATATTCTTATTGAAGCTCAGTAACTTTTGTGTGTGTGCTGCAACATACTATTTATGATCAGGAAGGACCCCCTTATTTTCAAAACCGGTGAATATAGGTCATATTGATTTAATAAATACTTGTACCCAATACCTGTACTGTACTTCATTTTACACTCAGTCCTACATTGAAAAATATCACCTGTTTTCTCAGGCTTCTGTTATTTACTCCCCACCACCTCATATTACACTTGGTCCTTCATTGAGGACCACTAAATGTTTTCCTAGACTTCTGTGATTCATTACCATACACAGTAAGGAATCTACTGGGCTTGTGTTAGATATGGTATCATTGTATATAGAATCTTATTGGATCATTCTTTAAGAGATGTACAGTGTTTTGGCCAGACTTAAACCATATGCAGGTACTGTACTGTGAATGACCAAAGAGTGTCCAAGTTGGCCCAAAATATTGTGCATCTCTTCTTCCAAGTTTCCATCCTTATGAAGACTCAGGGCTGGTAAAGTGTAGCCAAATCGTTTTCTCTCTCTCATGATGATACAGTAAAATGTTAAAAAATTCAATGTAGCTATAAATTACAGTATGACTGCAATGGTAAATAATAAAATAATGATGGTGCCAACAGGTTCCACCGAGAGTACACTAAACATAAGCTGCCTGACTGGACCATTACCACATTTGAACTGAAGTCCTTCCAAACCTTACCCAGGAAGGAGGCCACGTGAGGCCAGCCATCTGTTGCCTCCTGGACCCACCCTGCACACCACATTAGTTAATTTATTATTATTTTTTTTTTGGTGGGAAGTGGCTCTGGCTTGTTTCCAGTTGGCCACACCTGACTTACCCGTTCCTTCCTTCTGTCCAGAGATTTTTCCCTCAGGGCCATTGTTGTAACGTCCTCTTAACTGTCCAACACATTGGCAAATCAACAAAGTATTATTATCTTGTTGAACTGGTTAGTAAGAGAAAGACACTCATCATGGTTAACAGTTATAATATAATGTACTGTTGGCTGCATACAACTGATAAAATAACAGCTAATAATTACCATCATCATCTGAAACTCATGTTGTACAGCTGGGCGAATTAGATGGTTACCGATTCCTCCAAATTATGCCATGAAGCAGATCCCCTATGAAACATGGAGTTCATCTGCTTCCTGGTATACTTTGGAGGAACCAATTGCCCTTTACATTACCAAATGTAAATGATCCCTTTGACAGTTTGAAATTTGCTAGTGACCATATATTTCTGGATTTAAAGGGATTAATGGTAGTGTTGGTAAATCTGGAGCAACTGATTCCTCATAAATATTCCAAGCAATAGGACATGCATTACTTTTGTTAACCTAGTCCTGTTTCTGGCATAATCTGGAGGAATCAAGGCACTCTAATGTACCAAAAGTATACTATCCCCTTACCAGATCTCTGACTAACAAATATAAAATCAAAGTGACTGCATATGCTTGTAAGAACAAGAGTCACTGTATTGAAACAAACATAAAAAGCATACTGAATGTTGTATATATCTTACAGTAAAATATATCCTCATAAATGTTTTGTTTATAAACAACAAGAAAATCAAACAAAATATTATTGTACTTTACTGTTAGGCACTAAAACACTTGCATATAATAAGATGCTCAATTGTTGGACTGGACTGAAATTGACAGATTCCCAGTATATATGTGTACAGTGATGATTAAACCTTATACCCTGAGAAGTCACACTTATGGCTTGACTTTAGTGTCCTATGAAACCATTCTTGTGACTCTTGATTTTTTCAGTTAATGCTTGGTACAGTGATTCTCCAGGGTATAAGGGATAATACCGATACATTTATTATACAATCACGAAGAAAAAAGTCAGGTCAGTCATGAGCTATAATTTCTCTTATCCAGGGACTCCTCTTCAAATATGGCAAAAACACAGAGGCCCCTTATGTGTATTTGTTTACATGAGAACACCACAGCAAATTTTTATAGATAACAGTAAGCTTGAATTAACTACTAAATAATGGAAATTCTCTAATAACATTTTATTTTATCTGAGGTTAATCTAACCATGTTATCCAAGTTGTAAGCTGGTTTTTTTTTTCATATGCTATTATAATTAGTTAATTTTTGTAATTGCTGTAAATGAAGGTCACTAGTGCTCTCCTTTGACAAGAAAATAAATATCTCTTGGTGTTAGAAAAATGCAACTGTTGTCACCTGCAGTCTGATGTTTAGACTTACAATCCCTGCAATATTTCATAACTAACACCAAAGAGTTAGGTGTTTCTTAGGAGAAAACACTCCTGATGACTAATGGTTATACAGTACATTAAAAATTGATCTATAAATAGCTGATCATTTCTCTGAAAACATACTTTCAGTAACATCACATGACTGTCTATGGCACAGGAAATCTCCTGGAATTCAAGGGTTAATGGCTAATTAACTACATTTACCTGTCCCGGGTGGGCAGAAATAATTATGGCCCATGACTGTACTGTACACTTGCCTCCACACCCACTCAGTCAATAAACTTTGTCGAGTCTCCTGCCCACGGATGAGAACCCTGAATGAATCATGGCGTGTTGCACCAATCTACATTTATAACAATTTATACTTATGACGGTTTGGTTTTTCTCAAGCCGATAAAATTTTCCACAGCTGATATCAACAGTTTTATTTGGTTGGCTGATATTTGACCCTCAACTCCTGAACTTTACCCAATAATGATCAGCCAACGTAATACTGGCGGTTTGGGACATTTACCATTAGTTTAAAAACAGAAAAAAATATGAAGGTCTTGCAGACAAAGAAACTAAACTACCGTACTGTTATTATGATAATTAGCCCCAGTCCAAAGCCTATCCTTCTGGTGGGAAGATGAAAGAGAGAGATGTGGTTTCTTCGTCAGTGGTTTCCAGCTTGTTGGCGCTATTGAAACTCTTTCCAGCATCCACACTCATGAAAGTTTTGAGACTTGGGCTTTATACCTCAACAAGGAAACTTTGGGCCAAGCAACAGGCAGGCCACAATTATGTTTATTCATGTTGTCCTGTTTCCTGGCATACTTTGGAGAAATCAAGGTGCTCCAAAGAATCAAACATATCCTATCCTCTTAACAACTGTACCACCTCTCCCTCTCTAAACTCTGATAATAAATAGGAACACAAGCTTTGCAGATGTACAATATGTCAAAAAAGTATCAGTCCTCATTTTTCGGCAAACAATTAAAAAAACCAGTGACATGATCTGAAACACGCCTGAGACACGAGTGACCCACAACTTACGATTTCGAAACTATCTACCCTCTGAGTGCCAATACTTTATTGAGGTATTGTACAAATCTGCCTATACAGAACAGTATACTATATCCTAGCTAATTGTACGTGACTGGTCAAAGCTTACCACCTTGGTATTTGGGCTTGTGGACTAATTAAATGCAATGTAGAAGTTTCTTATATCAGTTGTGGTCACATACATTCACACAAAATAACAGCTTGTAGCTTATAATCCATGAACATAAAAATATCTTCCTATTCTTTCCTCCAAATTACATGAATCATGTATTTCCGACTTTTTGAAGGGCAGGAATAAGAAGTTTTACTCAAAACTATAGAGTACATTCTTATCAAAGATAACCCAAATTAGCACGCAGTCAACAGCAAAAGCTTGTCCCTCTCCGGGTCCATGATGCGAGCCTATTGATCTGGGAACTTAAAATGAGACAGAGTTGACAGGTATAACTAAACTTCCTCAGGAGCTCGGGGCTGCTCGGCCAGACAGCTTGAGGAACTTCAACAACAACAACTAAACTACCAATTATTAACAATTATATGAACATAGATAAAATAAGATAATATAAGGAAATGTTCCTTAAAGATAAGTTTTGTAACAATAATGTGCAGAATGTATACCAATGGTTCATGAAATTTTTTAGTTATGAACAGAGAGTAACATACAATACATCATAGAATTGCTAATTCTGAAACTCATATGTGTCAAAGTATGTAGGAGGTATAATCAATGTTGGTAAGTACTGTATTGTAACCAAGAATCTTCATGCACCAACGTCAGTCAGACATTTCTCTTTATAGTTATTATCCCACCTGCTGCACATTAACGTTATGTTTTAACATTAACGATTTACACCATACTTGTCAACTCTACCTCATTCAGTGTTCCCAACTCAAAAGGTTCATATCACAGCTTCAGCCGTATGCTCATAGAGAGCCGAAGTTGTTGCTTTAGAATGAGGTTGGTAATAGCTCTCCCAGATGGACACTCAATCCTTCCAGGTTTATCCCATGATTCTGTGAAGATGCCTGGTATCAGAGGAGTTGAGAAGGGCCTCACAGTGTACCTCACTCTCCAGTTCTCATGAAAGGTATTGGCCCTGGCAAAGTGTCGATGTATACTAAAATTCCTTCCTATCCCAATCACCACACATGATAGTGCCCCTAACCTGAAAAACTATGACTGGTACTAAAGGTCTTTTTCCCACCTTTCTCTTACAATAATTACTTCCCATGTATGTCTTATCATTACTGTATTAAAAGGTTTACTGGACTTCAATGGATCAGAGCAGAAGAAATTTAGGCTATGAACATAGGTTGAAGAAAACATGCATTACAGCTTATTTTTTTAAGGTGACAGTACTGTAAAGGCTTGTTGTGATTGCTTGCAGCTTGCCAGTCACTTTAAACCATCAATGACAACTTATTGAAATCACCTGTAGATGCTTACTGTTGTAGAGAAAAACATGATTGCTGAATAGTGTTGTAAAGGTGGTAAGGAAACACATTTAACTATGACTGAATGTTACCAATATCAGAGTTTTTATACTTCTGTGCCACGGGCTCAATGTTATGGCATAAAAATTACCCCCAAAACTACAAACTCCACTGTAATTACTCCACTTAATGAAAGTGTTTAGGGTGTTGGAAAAGGTTGGTCAAAATGAATTAAGAACACAGATGATTGTGGAACAGACCTTTTGCTTGTGAGTGTGATGGACCCTTCTGTCTTAAATGAGAGGGAACTCGCTGCTTCCGGTGTAGCTCTTGACACGGGAAAAGGCCAGGTTAGGGAACTTGTTGGTGTCATTCACATCAATCTGGGATATATTCTGCTTGTTGTCAAAATCTACTGATACGATGGAATACTTGCGCCACACCAGCAGCCAGTGGGGCCGCCTCTTCAGTGCTCGGATTTCCAGTTCCTGAAGAAATAGAAAGGCTAGAAATTATAGAGTCCTTTGTACCTATATATAGCCATTTTCATGGAATACACAACTATTAGATATTTTGATCTATGCATTATAAAACCTGGAAAAACATTTGGGTGTCTTAGAGGGATAACCTCTTTTGGGTAAGAATGAGAAAAAGATGTATGTTGTCAATGATTAGTTCAGTATACTGTACAGTATTGGGTGAAAACTGCAATCAACTCACAATCTGAAAAATAGTTTCGGCAACATCTGTGGTTCCCCCGATGAACCTTCGTCCCTTCCTTCGGGTGACCAGTCTGTCACGGACATGACGGTTAAACACCAGTGACATATTGGTCCCGTGGATGTGGTAGCGGCCTTGTAGTATCTGTTAGAGTCACATAACATGTGTTGGAGTTCATACAAGTTTGTTATTGGTTACAGACATACTGTATCTGTACACTAGGAGTCAATGGTTCTGTCCTGATCCAAGGCACAACTGAAATCTCTATTACCTCGTATCCCCCTCCTCCTAAAGCACCATTGATTCATATTGCGCCTAGAATCAGGACAGAGTTATTGACCCTCAGTGTACCTGTACTATCAACTCTCTTACCTCGCCCACCCCAAACCAGCTTCCGGACGCACATTCATACTGAAATCACCCACTGCCTCATTCTATCACTCAAGCACAACTCTCAGCTGGTTACTCAGCCTTTTGACATCAATCATTTTGAGTTCTCCCTTCCTCGTGAGGATAAAACGTATGTGCTGATTCCTGTGGCTGACTGTACCTGCCATTGGGCCATATTTCTAATTCAACTAAAAAAGAAAAAAAAAACAGTAAGACCAAAAATGTAAAAAATTAATGGTAAAAACCTATTGCTTAGTCAATCCAAGGACAGGTCTCAAAAAATTATTACGAGTACAATACCAAAAATCCTAATGTAATGTAGTTACTCTAATTGACTTGAGTGCTTTGAGTGTCTAGAAACCTGATTTGAACACCTAAAAATGGCGTCCTTACTGCCACACTGTACACACCTGAGAGTTGCGCACTTCCCTGGTCCTCAACTGGGTTAGTACAGTGGTAGGCTCATCAGTGGTGGTCAACATGCTCACAATACCATCCGGGAAGAACCTGGACAGAGAATAATCTGGGTTAACTCTTAAGGATTATGTGATTGGAAGCTTCTGATTCCTCATGATTATGCCACGAAACAACCTCCTTCAATATACAGGTAGATAGTGTTTCGTGGCAATGCTTGAAAGACTCGTTTACCTCCAATTTTCTGACAACTACAGATATGAGCTTTTTCTCCGATTACCAAACTACAGTCCTCAAGGTCAGGATAACTTTGACCTGAAAGGCAAACACTTACTGCAGCTTCCACACACCCATGAAACCCACTAAACTACATGGCTGAACACCCATATTATATTCCAAGGAACCTTATAAGACACCCAGAACACTAATACTATCATCTCCTCTACCCCAAACCAATTTCCAGAAGCATATTCATACTTACATCACTCAATGCTCCATCTCGTAATGAGTCTAGTCAGGAGATAGAGTCCTCGTAACTACTCCGATTCACTATTGCTCAGTGTCTTGAGTTTCATGCCCTTCCTAACCATAAAAGACTTGGGTACTGGAGAAGACATAGTGAAACTCGATATCAGGTCACACAAACACTTGTAAAACCACTGAGAATGTGTAAAGTCACAAGAAAGGGAGCAAACAAGGTGGTGATGTTCTTAGTATGACAACACTTGCCTGATTGACTATGGGTTTACACTGGAACATCTGCCAGTCAGAATATAAATGACTTGACCGAAATTTTACAACTTATTTTCTTCTTTATTTTTTCAAAATCTTAAATGAATAGTTGCCATTGAATATTTTTAATAATCATGATTAAACTAATACCAATTTAATCTTGTTTTGCTGTACAGCGATTTTAATGTTGAATAATAAGTGACATAACATAGTATAGATGAACACACCCAGTACATAATTATAGAACATGGCAAAGTGAGTCATGGATTAGAGATGCCAGTGTGCCAGAGGGTGAGGTTGGAGGGAGGATTACATGTTAAATCCCTCAATGCCTACACACTGCTAAATAAGAAGAAAAAAGTAATAGTGTAGTGTATTGTGATGTATTATACTTCTTTCCTTATGATTTTACCATTACTTAAATGTTTCATATGTTGTCACCATATCAGCAGAAATTCATCAGGGTACTGTCTCCATTACCCAGAAAATTTAAGTAATCATCAGATCAATAGTCCCGTGGATTCTGGATATAAGAGAGTTTACTGTATAAGCAAAGATATGGTCAATAAATAACTACAGTATCTAGGTATCTCCTTGACTAGTTCTAACCAACTTGGTTGTAATTTGTTTACCTGAATGACTAACAGTAACTAATTAGATAGCAAACAACAGGAATTTACTATAACTCTTAGCTAACTATTACCTACTGTACTCAAATAACTCCTAGTTAACTCATGATTCCTCCAGGTAGTTACAAACAAACAAACAAACAACATACCTAAAGTATCGGTAATACTGAACCACATGCCAGGGATGATAGTGCTGGTCCTGGTAACTGGTCTCGCCGGGCCTGAAGTAAGTGGTGCGGGCAATGTAGCAACCATTGTAGCGTGGCCTTGGCTTGTGTACAAACATTTCCCTCCACGACCCATATGTCCCAGGCAGGCCACAGCTTACACCCCACACTCTGAAAATAATGTTAATGGCTGGTACACTGGGGGTCAATATAGTAATCCCCTCTTTTTAACTGGTGTTATGGGTGTATATTGTACTGTCTCTATTTGTACATTACACAGGCATAAATCCAGTGGATGAAGAGGGTTTACTGTACTGTACATAAATTCATTACAAACAGTCGAATACACATCTACAACTCCAGTGAAAATGAGGGATTACTGTAATTCTGTCCACTCTTACTGAATCACTTCCGTTGGTAGATAATCACACTGTACCTCGGAACGGGACAGATTTACTGACCCCTAGTGTACATCAAACATCATTGAGATAAAAAGGGTAAAATATGTGAAACCCACCAATAAAAATTGTATCCCCTAAGCCCTCTGCAGCTGGTATATGCATTAGTTTCTGAAGTTATTCTGCCAGTAGGTTCTGTCCTTGCTTGGTTTATATGTGTTTGTTTGTTAATGGGATTGCAGAAATTGTTGTGTGAATTTTTTTTTTTTTTTTTACCATAGGTAGACCAAATGACTAGATTAGGTTTGTCAGTTTTTTTTTATATAGTGTAACTGTCAATTTTGAAGGTACCACACCTGAGACAAGCTTTGTGCCATATCTCTGGGTTCCTGCCCAGAAGATAGAAGCCATGACACACCCGAGAGACCTGCTCCAGAGACCGCAGATCCAGGTCACTACCTACCACCCAGTGCATGATACGCTCCAGCATCTCAGGAGGCAGGCAAGAGATGTGAGCTGCCTGTAATGAGCCAATAATTAATTCCTGAATGTCAAGGTTCTTCATCTATTTACAATATATTACAAAATGTTTGGTGCTTTTCCAAGTGTAGGGGGGGAAATACACTGAGCAGTTGACTCTATGGGCCGTATATAAGACCATAGATGATGTTGACAATGGCCTGATAATGGTACAATGATTCCCTAGACACATTACAGAACCATCATACCATTACTGTACCATTGTCAACACCATGAATATTCTTGCATTCGTCTCTACACAACAAACCCAGAACAACAATAATAATCACAAGAAAAATGCATCGCTATAATAAATATTGTAGATAGATAGATAGATTTCAGCTCACTTCCTGGTCATACTGTGGTGTACAGAGGGCGGGGGACGATGCCAGCAGCACCTGGAACCTCATCACCAAGTCCTGTAGTTCCTCTTGGTCCAAGTTGTCCTCAGTGTTCTGGTCCTCTGTCTCCACCACCAATCCACCACTACGGTACCCTGCCCACAGCACACGTCACAAAACAAATATTATATATGCATTATATTCTGCTTTTCTCAAACAACTAAGGGACATTATCTCTCATATCTGAAATGACTGAACCACAGGACTACTTGTGTTTTAAAATTATTTGAACAGTAGGATTGGTAGTGGCAAGCAAACATCAGGGGACAGACAGTACTAGGAGATTATTAGTAGGTAAATGGAGGAAGTTAACCCAACAAAATTCATGTGATATGCCGACACCCAAAGTACTATAATGGTAGAGTACCAGCTTGATAAAATTCTTACCAGTTAAGTCAATGTACTGTGTTATTTCACTAATTAATCAACAATGCCGCCACATAGTGATGAGTGGAGATAAAACTGAAATGAATCTCTGAAGACTGAAGAAGCAAGAAAACCTTTGTAACTAATGGACAATTCGGGGTTTCTTCTGACATTTAAAAGCCTTTAGGGATTATGTAACTAAATAAACCAGGACATTAAAACTATTGTTTATTGGTAACTTTTCACCTTTTGGCATCAGAAGTGCTATTGCAAGAGAAGGGCAATTATATGTATTAATCTGGGACAACTGCAGATCTCCAACTGTTGTTTAAGGTTGAATTACAGTACTGCACCTCATACATCTTTGCATTCAATCAAGGGTATAAGAAGATGGACTGATTGATTGATCAAGGATGAAAAATGACCACCCTTTTCCTGGAAGACCCTCTGGTGGTACAGTGTGATGAGGGAGAAGGTGATAAAAAAGAGGTGGAACAGCAAGCATAAACGATATAGAATCGGGAGGGTCAGCTGAAAAATTGGAGCGAGTGGCTGGGACTAAAGAGGTGCCAGAACCCGTAAGTAATGGGATGCATGAAGAGTCAACTGAGTTAAACAGACCTTCACTGCGATCAACATTCTGGAGGTGGACCCTGAACTCAATGTCTGGTACAAGTGTCATGGCTCGACGGTAGAACTGAATGGCTTCATACAGACGTCGGGTCTGCTCCAACTCCACTGCTTTGTTGAACAGTTCAGTAGCCTGAAAAAAAAAAACACTCCAGGAATTATTGATTCTTTGGTTCCTCTTGGTAATGGTGCTGTATCTTTATCCTTACACACCTGATTTGCCCATTTAGTAACTCATATACCATTTCCCACTCTCTCTCATACTATTTCACAATATTCTTAAGTAATGTTTAGTACTTTTCCAAGTCCCACATTTGGGAAATAATAAATGAGAAACATATACAAATAGTCTCAATATGTTACCTTAATGACTATATCTGGCTTAACATCATCTTCCACTGTGGGTGTAGTACTGTGGCTGCCTCCATCATAGGTGTAGCCAGTACTGGTATTAGCACTGGTGACTGGTGGCTCTGGTTGGGGGGTTACTTTGGCAATCCTAGGACTGCCTCTGGGTGGGATGGGTGGGACCAGTGGTGGTGACCTCACAGTTGGGTGAACATTTCCCTTCTGAGCAGAAGATCCCTCCAGCTCACGCTGCCACTCCTTACGGAATGAAGCAAGCACAGCTTCCGGGTCCTGATATAATTATACAAGTGAATTCTCATTGTTGCTTCCTAAATATGTAAATTATATCTACTGGTATGAAGATCTGAAATACTGTGTATCATAGCTAGCAAACTACCTATTCCTGTACATACAACAATAATACAGTAAAATTGTATACTGCAGCAGGGATTAGCTATATGTTTGAAGCTGAATGACAATGGTGCAGGTTGTGGGGTATGAGGTTGAATGCTGACAAGACTAGGGCAATCGTCGTCTCTAGGTCTTACACGGTGTACCCTTTATCGCCGCCCTTGATTCTTGATGGGACTGTAATGGAGGGGTCTGATAATTTGGTTATTCTGGGAGTTACATTTGATGCCAAGCTGACTTTTGAGAAGCATGTGCGGTCAATCTTGGGGACTGTCTCCCAAAAGTTGGGTATTATGCGTCTAGCTTGGCGTGTGTTCGGAGATCACTCATTGTTACTGCGGTGTCTTAACTCCTTTGTGTTGTCTCTGATGGAATACTGTTCTCCAGTGCGGTGTTCAGCAGCTGACTGCTATCTCAAGTTGCTAGACAGGATTGTTTCTAATGCCAATTTTCTTGCCGGCAGTTCACTTGATTGTAATATGAGTCACCGTCATTCTGTTCATCATTGTGCATGCTCTTCAAGATCAGAAGTAATGTGCTGCATTATCTTAACTCGTCTCTGCCACCTCTGTATGTTCCAGCTCGTGTCACTCGTGGTGCATTGGCCTCCCATAGGTTTGCTTACGTATTGCTGCACTGTAGAACTTGTCAGTACAGTACAGTCGATTTTTTGTCCCTAGGTCTGTGTCTTTGTGGAATGGCCTTGGTGAATCTGTCTTTGATGGTGTAGGACAGGCTGGCTTCAAGAGTAGGGCTAATATGTTTTTATTGAGCCAACTGCTCATCTTTCTTTCTCTACACTGTCTTCTTTTCTTCAGGTTGGAATCATGAGGCTGGGGTCCTCGGATTGATAGAATGCTTGCATTCTCTCCTGGCTTTGTATCTCTGGTCTATTCTAATAATAATAATATTAATAATAACGGGATCAATGAATTTCCAATTAGCTACAATGTTTGGGTAGAAATATTACTTTATCTTAGCTTATCCTTTCTTACTGGAACTGCTCACAGAGTGTTGCTGGTTGGGAACCCATTGAAGCTTTCCTTGGGACAGTAAAATTATAAGCCAAATTTTATGTTCAACCTTTGAGGGCCAGTGGCTTCTCAGTTGAAAGGAACTGTTTGATATCAACCATAATGTATGGTATTGTTTGCTGAACAATTCTACAACTAAGGAAAGGTACACTCAACATTCTTCACCCTCAGTGTCTGTAACTGGACTATGCATATGAACATTGATTGGAGTGAGTCAGAAATCAGTATCCAGTAACTTTAATACTCAAAGAGAGAGACAAACACCAGAAGAGGCCAGAGTAGTTTGAAGGAGGTTTGTCGACAGTCACTCCATTTGGGGTTTATATATTATGATATCTGACAATACAACTGAATACAACTGTTGGATAAACTGTACCTCCTCCTGGTCCTGTGAAGTAGACTCATTCTGCTCTGTTATATCACCAAGAGCAATCTCATCATCAGCTCCAGCAGCTTTTGGGGTGTCAGCCTGAAAATGTACGGAGGAATGGGTCATATGCAAGAATATTTGTGGTGTTGCCGAAGGTACAGTACTGGTGCGATGACTGTATTGTGTATCAGGAGTTACCCCCCCCCCCCCTACTGTCAACATACCCAGGTCAATGCCATCAATGTTCTTGCATATAGCCCAATGTCATTTGGAATACCCTCGTTACACTCAGGGATTATGGATGTGAAATGTATCACTCACAGCAAACAAGACAGACCAAGTGTGACATTAATTTGATGCGTATTTTCTAAGATAAATTCGCAACAGAAATACAAAATGCACACTAAAAACTCCAGGATAAGCATTTTTGTGTTTAACATTTAACTTTATTGCACATATACCTCACAAGTTACTTTCATCTTCTAGCCCGGCATCTCTGCGTAGAAATTAACATTGACAGGGAAGAAACATGATGAAAGTTGGAAATTTTTTAAATCAGTAATTAGCATAGCATTCAGGCAGATGACATTATAGTTAAAAAAAAAAACACCAACTAAAAAAGTATAAGAAATTGATTAGTAACTAGCTTCCTACTCTGTGGGCAATGTTAAAAACCCACTAACTAAAAAAATTATAAGAAATTGATAAGTAGGTAGCTTCCTAGTCTGTGGGTCATCTTTAAACATTATATACATCTAATATTACATAACCCATCAGAGTTCTAGGGACAAGAATTAATTAACCCATCAGAGTTCTAGGGACAAGAATTAATTAACCCATCAGTGCTTCAGCGACAATAATTAATTAACCCATCAGTGCTTCAGCGACAAGAATTAATTAACCCATCAGTGCTTCAAGGACAAGAATTAATTAACCCATCAGTGCTTCAGGGACAAGAATTAATTAACCCATCAGTGCTTCAGGGACAAGAATTAATTAACCCATCAGTGCTTCAGGGACAAGAATTAATTAACCCATCAGTGCTTCAGGGACAAGAATTAATTAACCCATCAGAGCTTCAGGGACAAGAATAACAACAATAATCACAAGAATAACAACAACAATAATTACAAGAATATCAACAATAACAATAATTACAAGAATAACAACAGCAACAACCCCAATGTATTAATAACAATAACTCAAACGGTAAATATCAAGTATATTGCCGTTTTCAATTACAATGTTTATACCCTCTTTACCCACTAATTTATACCATTCCAAGACACTTTTCTTCTATGGCACTTTCTTCGGAAATGCCCCATTTCCAAGATAGGGCATATTGAGAATAGCCTGACCCCTAACCTCACCTAGACTCCAGCAGACTACCGGGACCTAACCAGGGTAAAACTACCAGGACCTAACCCGGGCAAACTACCGGGACCTAACCAGGGCAAACTACCAGGACCTAACCCGGGCAAACTACCGGGACCTAACCTGGGCAAACTACCGGGACCTAACCTGGGCAAACTACAGAGACCTAACAGAGGTAAAGTACCAGGGCCTGACCGGGGCAAAATACTGGGACCTAGCCAGATCTGGTAAAAACACGGTAAATATTGAATGAATTACCGTTATTGGGTTAGGTTTTTCTACCTTCATTACCCTCTTATTTAGACCATTCTAAGACTATTTTCTTCTATGGCATTTTCTCCGCAAATGCCCCATTTCCAAGAAAGGGCATATTCAAATGGGGCATTTTGAAATTAGCCTGACCTTACCTGACCTGACCTAACCTAACCTAACCTAGACCGCATCAGACTACCGGGACCTAACCTGGGCAGACTACCGGATAATAACCGTGGTAAAGTACAGAAAATGACTGGGGCAAAGTACTGGGACCTAGCCGGATCTGGCAACACTGCTACAAAACGGTAATTCTTTCAATGGTATTTATTGAAAGAATTACCGTTTTGTAGCAGTGTTGCCAGATCCGGCTGGGTCCCAGTATTTCGCCCCAGTCATGTATTGTACTTTATCACGATTATTTCCCGGTAGTTTGCCCAAGTTAGATACCGGTAGTTTGCCAAGGTTAGGTCCCGGTAGTCTGATGTGGTCTAGGTTAGGTTAGGTCAGGTCAGGTAAGGTCAGACTAATTTCAAAATGCCCTATCTTGGAAATGGGGCATTTGCAGAGGAAATGCCATAGAAGAAAATAGGGTAAATATTGAATGAATTACCGTTATTGCGTACGATTTTTCTACCTTCATTACCCACTTATTTAGACCATTCTAAGACTATTTTCTTCTATGGCATTTCCTCCGCAAATGCCCCATTTCCAAGATAGGGCATATTCAAATGGGGCATTTTGAAATTAGCCTGACCTTACCTGACCTGACCTAACCTTAGTCTTAGAATGGTCTAAATAAGTGGGTAATGAAGGTAGAAAAAACGTACGCAATAACGGTAATTCATTCAATATTTACCCTTTCAATAAATACTAAAAAACACTGATACAACACGGCAATATACTAGATAAATACCACCCCAACGTATTAATAACAACAACACACACGCACAATGGTTTGCTTGCAGACACGTCAACACCAACACAAATTTCTACTAGCCCAATTTTGTAGACATTAACAATCATAACAGGGTCTCCCAACATTATCAAAGCATCGTCAACACCATAAATGTTCTTGCATACTGCCCACCACACGTCAACACCAACCCAATTTTGTATAAACATCAATAATTATAACGGGGTCTCCCAACACTATCCAAAGCACAACGTCAACACCATACTGCCCACATACGTCAACCCAATTTTATAGACATTAATAAATATAACAGGGTCTCCCATCACTGTCAAAGCATCGTTACCATTCTTATCTGCTTGCTGGTTACTTCAGGCAACAGATTCACGGTCGGAAAAACGAACAAAAGAAGAGAAAAACACCCTGGACCTGAGGACGGCTGCCATGTTCCCCAGAGCTAAACACCAGCTGTAAATAAATCAGTGTTGCCAGGTGTGCTGCACGAAATTTCCCCAACTTCAGCAACATCAAAATTTTCCTTTATTTACCTCACAAATTTACCTGGTTTTTACTCTTGAAGATAGTAGTGCATTTACCACCAATTTCCCTGTTTACCTCAAAAACTCCCTGTGTTTACTCTTGAAGATAGTCGTGTATTTCCCATCAATTTCCTTGTTTACCTCAAAAATTCCCCGTGTTTACTCTTGAAAATAGCCGTATTTTTCCCATCAATTTCACTGTTTATCTCAAAAATTCCCTGTTTATAATCTTGAAGATAGGCGTATATATTTATACAATCTTTTTGATATTTCGGCTGGTAAAAATTTCCCCATTTTCCCCAGTGTTCACTCCCCGACCTGGACATAATACTCTTAATTAATAATTCAGGGTTACGTGAATATTATTACTATATGATCGCCGTTTGATCTTCAGGAGTAAACAGGGAATTTGTGAGGTAAAAAGGGAAACTCTGATGTTGAAGTTGGGGAAATTTCGCCAAGTAGACCTGGCATCATTGCAACTAGGGTTGGGCAAGAACCGTTAAATCTGGAACCGAGGATTCCAGTTCTCAATACGAAAGAAACAGCTGTAGAACAGGTTCCTAATATTAACTGACAATGTTATTTAATTGCTGTTTAATACTGTTTTAAAGTCATAAATAAAAAACTCCAGGAAGCAGTCTAGAGCAGTCCCAAGGCGGTATGCAGCAGCAGGACGATTGTGGATAAACACTGTCCAGGAAGGTCTCCAGTGAAAAACTAAATTGCTGGTTAATCCATGGGACAACTTCCGGACAAGGTAGACTCGGAGAGAGAAAAAAACGAGAGAACGAGTCTACAGGCAGCTCGCTATCCCGTACACAATCTTGATCCCCACAACGAGATCCGATTGAGGCAGCGGGGTTCCGACCCGGAATAACTTCTCCAATGCCGTCTCGTGTCACAATATATAACTTATAAACATTGAGAGAGAGAGAGAGAGAGAGAGAGAGAGAGAGAGAGAGAGAGATGATATGCATGTGTCGGGAATGAGGCAGGAAATGAATGTTTATTATAAGAGGGAGGGGGAGAAACAAACACTATTATCATCACTGTGTATCCCATAGTAAGTCATGATTAGACCCTGCTTCATGTACACACCTAATATTACTGCTTTACAAAACACTGTGCATCATCCGAGATAATTTTGGTTGGTTTAGTTATGTGAGGATAGGAAATTACAGACTGAATAAATTTACAAACGAGAATAGCAGACGAGAGTGGAAGTGAGGAAGTGAAAGAAGTGTGGAAGAGGCATTTTGATGGTGTGAGCACGGTCGGGGTTTGAGGAATGGGGCGACGGGAGGGGAGGCGGTGGTGACATGTATGTGGATGGAGGCAGGTGGTAGACGACAGGATACAGTACAGTCGGCGGCAGAAGTCCTGTCGCCTCACCTGCTTCACCGAGACACGCAGTGTTCATGGACTCGAGAAATACGCACGCTATCTACACTTAATAATCTCGAGTCTATGAACATCGCGAGCCTCGGTGAAGCAGGTGAGGCGACAGGACTTTTGCAGCCGACTGTACAGGGAGAACTAGGGAGGGAAGAGGTTAGGAAAGCAATAGGAAAGTTGAAGATGAGAAAAGCACCGGGGGTGGATGGGATAACTGCACAGATGCTGAGGTGTGGGGGGGGGGGGAGGAAGTGGTGGAGTGGCTGCTGCTTATATGCACATTGGCTTGGAGGCAGGGAGAGGTGCCAGAGGACTGGAGGAGAGCCATAATTGTGTCTCTGTACAAGGGTAAGGGGAGTAGGGATGAGCGTGGTAGCTATAGGGGAATAAGTCTTCTTACTGTACCGGGGAAGGTGTATGTGAAGGTCCTTACTGAGAGACTGATATAAGTAACTGGGAATAAAGTCAGTGAGGAGCAGGGAGGGTTCAGAAAGGGTAGAGGATGTGTGGACCGGATCTTTGCAATAAAATCAACAATGGAGAAATATATTGGGAAGGGTAGGAGGTTGTATGCTGCCTTCATGGATTTGGAGAAAGCATACTCGACATGAGCGCTATGACAGATGTACTAAGGATTTACGGTGTTGGTGGGCGCTTGCTGGAGGGGATTGAGGCTTTCTATAGAGAGGCAAAAGCTTGCGTGAGGGTCGAGGGTGATTTGAGTGAGAACTTTGATATCAGTGTAGCCTATAGGATTGAGGCAGGGGTGTGTCATGTCACCATGGTCGTTCAATATCTTTATGGATGGTTGCATGAGAGAGATGAAGGCAAAGGTGGAGGGCCTGGGTGCGAAACTGAGGTTGAATGGAGTAGATTGGTCCTTGGTTGCAAGCTTATTTGCAGATGACACTGTGCTGCTGGCACAGAGTGAAAGGGAGTAACAAAGGGTGGTGGATGAGTTTCAGTCCATGTGTAAGCAAAGAAAACTGAAGGTGAATGTTGGTAAGAGTAAGGTGATGGTATTTGAGAGGACCAAAACAGAAGTAATTGACTTTGCTACACCCTATAGAGTGGCTGTGCCAACTGGGACGGAATGTGAGATAACTTTAGGGGGTGAGAGGATGGAGGAGGTGAGGGAATTTAAGTATCTGGGAACAGTTTTGTGTGAACATGGAAGTATGGAAGGAGAAATTAGGGAGAGAGAAGTGAGAGGCAGGCAGGTCATAGGTGCACTGGGGAGGATAATGAAGGGTAGAAGTGTGAGTATGGAAGTGAAAAAGGGACTGAGAAATAGTATAATCCTGCCAACACTGACATATGCGTCAGAGACATGGACATGGAGTAGGGCTCATCAGTCTAGAATAGGTGCTGTGGCAAAGAGTTATCTGAGAGGAGTATGTGGACTTACTAGATGGGATAGAGAAAGTAATGAGAGTGTGTATGAGAGATGTGGTATGAGTGAGAAGGCAATTGGTATTGAGTGTGGAGTGGTTGAGAGAGTGAAGCGTAATACATTGAGGTGGTTTGGACATGTGGAGAGAATACAAGGTGTGGAGTTTGTAATGAAGGTGTACGATTGTGAAGTTGTGGGACCTGGTGTGAGAGGCAGACCTCCGATTAGATGAGAGAACAGAGTGGAAGAGTATGTGAGAGAGAGAAGTGTGAGGGGGGGAGGGGGGATGGAGAAAGTGAGGAGGGAGTGCTGGAACAGGGAAAACTGGAGACTCTTCTGCCGTGGCCACCCCCTTGACGGGAGTTCCCGGAGGGAACGAGGCGTCGGAGCTATAGATAGATAGAATAACAAACAAGAATAAATTTACGAACGATAAAAACAGACGAGAATAGATATACTGACAAGAATAACAGACGAGATTTAATTTACGAACAAGAAAAACAGACGATAATAAATATACAAACGAGAAAATAGACGAGAATAAATATACAAACGAGAATTCAGACGAGATTTAATATACGAACGAGAATACAATAACTAAATCTAAAACGAGGATAAAGTCACACAAAAAAAAAAAACAGCAACAATGATACTGAAGGGGTTGAAAGTGTAATTACGGTGTGTTAAATTATGTGACGATATAAATGTACTGATAATATTACTGTACTTAAATATATAAAGTTACCCTCGTTGGTTGTGTACGCTAAACGTGTAGGCGAATTAGGGACACCTCATTCCTCCAAAGCAGTGTTATAATACACAGACTTTCAGAGATATGGAGCCACAATCAAATAACAACCGTCACTTTCCTTCCATCGTGCAAATAAATCAGTATCATATCAAAATATAATCATACCACACCAACACCTTAATTGGCCAGCCAGCGGTGGAGACTTTCATTGCCCCTCGCAGCCTGGCCAGCCATAGACGATGAGACCGATGATACAAATTGGTGTGAACTCGTAGACTCTGAAAAAATTGGATATGTTTAAATAACAGAGTGAGGTGTGTGTTTAGAAAACATTATGACTATTAACATTGGTAAGAATAATGATGGGAGAAAAATGAAAGAGCGTTATTGTTGTTATGATACAAAAATAACATAATTTATCACATGCACTCGTGTCTCGAAAAACCATAGATGCGCAATTAAATGTTTAATTATGTAAATAACGTGCAAAAACTAAAGCACATCAGAATAACTTTTATTGTAATTATAATTTTGTAAAACTTTATTTCTCTAGTACAGTGATATTTCAACTTTCAAACAACTTATAAGACAAGACAAAATGTAATAAAACTTCTACCATAATAACAAAAACCTAAACAGGACAAAATGTACTACAAATTCTACCATAACAACAACAACAAAATAACTAAATAGGACAACAACAACAATTCATCATAAACTGATATATTCATTACAAGGACTCACTTAATTGGCCTGGCCTTGGTCTTTATGTTGAGCCACTGCAAACCCGAACATGGAACCCATTAACTTGATCCCCGTAGTGGGTCACATGGGGTTCCCGATGTCCACGTTGAACCCCACCACACCCAGATTGGAACTCAGGCATAACAGCAGCAGCAGCAGCATCAGCACGTACTACACTCACGATCCAAAATATGTATCCATGCTTGCTTCGAACAGTCTGATCGAGTAGAAGGCTAGCTCAAGCAAATATGAAACAAAAAAAGCGTTGTAATTGGTTCACTAGTATGTCAAATGATTCGAAACTTCAACAAGACCTGGATACAAATTTTGAAATGCGAGTGTAGCCTACAGGGAGCCAACAACACAGGCACACACCTGGGGACATTGTGACTGTGACTATACAAGTTAACATACAAGTTAAATGTGAACATTATAAATTGACATTGTTTGGGACTGAGAAACTCGGGAAATATAATGAGAATATTTTCTAAGACATCGGGCTGGTTGATTAAATAGTCACACATATCACGATACATTAGGTGAGGTGGTCTAAAGTGGTCAATTGAGGGACAATACATGACGTAATGTCTGAGTGTGCGAGAATCGGGAGCTTGACAGAGTTTGCACATCGTCTGGTCTGCGGGCGGCCGCCTGGCAACCTCCCACCTGGAGCGGTATCTTATACAGATGCGAGCAACGGCTACATCACAGCGGCGAGTGAGGGGTGGAGAAACTGTCATGTCGTTCAGCGTCAGTACGGAGTTCCAAGTCTTCTCGTGTTTAATCACGCAGAATTCTTCTCATTAAACTCTTGGAGATTGGGAGGTGTACAGTTTTGGCAAGTCTATCTACCTGGTCGTGTGGGTCATGACCTACATGAGGAGGGATCCAGATGAATGAGATACAAAGGCCAAGGGTGGTGGCAAGATGGAGATGGTGTTGTAGGGAGGAGATGAGAGGGGTGATGTGGGATGGAGGACTACGAATAAGGGCTAACGCTGCCTGTGAGTCACTGATAATGAGACCAGATATTCCTTCAGTGGTGAGGTGGACAAGAGCTGCATTTATGGCAGACAGTTCACACTGGGTACTGCTACTCCAGCCAGGGAGGCGATGTGACATTGAGAAGGTAGGAGAGGACATCGGTCCGGTTAATATTAAGGGCCGTTTTTTAATGTCCCAAACTTGAGACAGGCTCTAGTCTGCCTCTAGTCCAGCAGGTCTAGTCAAGTCTAGCCAAGTCTGGAGCAGGTCACCCATATTACGATACAGTAGGTCAGCAGGTCTGCAGTTGTCAGTGAGGGATAATCCATGACGTAATGTACGAGTGTGCGAGAGTTGGGGGCTTAATTGACAGTGTTTGCACATCGTTTGGTTTTTAATTATATAGCTCTTTAATTATTACTTTCATTATTAGGGAAACTTTGCAGCTCCGTTAAATATATATGAGTGTACCCTTAGAATGATGGCAACGAGGAGTAGAAAATGAGGAATGAAAGAGTGAGGAAGAAAATGTTGGGGTTTCTGGAGAAACTAAATCTAACTTACTGACCTTTAGGAAATATTCTCAATATATTTCTCGAGTTTCTCAGCCTCTAGCAATGTCCATTTGTAATGTTCACATTCAACTTGTATGCTAGGCAATCCCAAAGCCAGGGGAATATAATTCCCTGGGCTTTGGGCTGACAATGATCACATAATCTTTATTATTTAATATGTAACTTTTATTTCTGCAACATTATTACTCTCAATGCAGTTCTCTTATTTGTATGTGTATGTCTATGTGCGTGTCTATATGTGTGTATTTGTGCACATATGCATGTGTATTTGTGTGTTTGTGTTTGTATGTGTGCATATGTGTATATGTTTATGTACAGTGGGCAGCGGGAGTAATGTGGCCTCGCCTGCCCTGATGGGACCCACGGTGTTCAGGGGCTCGTGTCAGTGGGTGTCTTGGGGCTGAGTGGGTGGATGGGTGGGTGATGCTGCCGATGTTTTCCCACCCGCTGTACAATATGTTTATTATTATTACTTCATATTATTATCAATGTTGTCTTTGTTTTCTTTCATGATATTACTGCAATTGTTTACGTATATTTACTCATTTTAATTTCCCACCATGTATCAAATAACTTCATGGCCATTAGCGGCAACGTTCCCCAGAGTGTTGGGGCTTGTACTAAAGGTAAATAAAGATGTAAAAAGATGTAAATAAAATGTAAATAAAAAAGATGTAAATAAAAAAAGATGTAAATAACGATGTCCATGAATCTATTTTTATAGTTTCTAAACCCATAACAATGTCAACTTAGTGTTCACATTTAACCTGCAATATAACCATTGTCTGATTACCTGTAAGTTAGTTGCATAGGCCTACTTCGTATAGTATATTAATTATTATTGTCACCATTATTACTGTCTCTAGGTGTATCATTAAATCTATTTTTATATTATCATTAAGTCTATTTCTATATTCACATTATTATATTTCTTGTCAATTACCACTTTTTACCTGTTATTTACTGTTATTTTTTTCACGACGTTTATCTACCATCAATGTCTATTTATGTAACCTAACTTCATGACCTTTAGCTCTGACGTCCCCCAAAGTGTCGGGGCATGTCCTAAAAAAAAAAAAAAAAAAAAAAAAAAAAGATAATTTATTCTTATTGGTTCTCCGCTCTCCCACGCCATGATGTATCCAATTAACGTAACCAAATATGTGTTGGACTTTACACTGTCCAATAGGCTAACTTATCCAGTAAACACAAGGAATAAAAGTCACACAGACACTCGGTAATCACTTGTCTCTCATCCTTCAGGCCTGAGCAACTCTTTATTTCTTCATCTGCCTGCCCCTCCTTTCCATCTATTTCCTCACTATCATCTCCTCTCGTGTTTCAGGGTCTTCCACTCATCTCTCGGTCTCTTAAAGTAATCTTCATTTCAGGTCCCTCTTTACCTCCACTTTACTGTTCAAAAGGCTATATACATTTACACTTTTATGTTTGGTTGTACTATACCTCCTCCTTACTCCAAATGTTTTCCCCAAATTAGATATATCTACGCCGAACCTGTTATCACTTCAGCATAATATTCTCAAGTGTCTTGGTCAATCTCAGCCTTGATCAGTCTTGCTGCTTAATCTCCGGGAAAAAGGAGTACACTACACCAGCAGCAGATAGTCCCTGACCACTAAACAGGTTTTCCATCACAGCCTATGGTCAGGGATAAACAGGTTTTCCGTCACAGCCTATGGTCAGGGATAAACAGGGTTTCCGTCACAGCCTATGGTCAGGGATAAACAGGGTTTCCATCACCGCCTATGGTCAGGGATAAACAGGTTTTCCATCACAGCCTATGGTCAGGGATAAACAGGCTTTCAATCACAGCTTGGTCAGGGAATATCCGCCCCGTGTGAACATGCACTAACCATAAGTAGTATGTAGGTCTTGTACTAAAGTTACCAAGCACAATTTGCTACAACTGAATCATCTGTGGCTCTAACGACTAAACAATGGAGAGTAGATGGCGAACAGAGTTTTATCGTTCCAACTACAGACTTGAGTCATACTGTGTGAGGCTGAGGGAACGAACCCTTTCACATCATACTACGACACTATTAATAAGTTTCTCCGGTGTCCAATAACTTTGCACCAATCTGCGACCAGACCCATAAAACCCTGCCTGATACAGTGTTGGGCAGGTGTGTTGAGCTCCCAGGTGTGCTCTTAAGGACCTCGGTAATATCCCTCGGCTCCTCCTCCCCCTTTCCTCAACCTTGTAAATTTCACCGTCCCTGTCTTGCCTTACATGTACGGACATTCCTTACTTGTATACACTTAAAGGATATACATGTGAGAGTCAGGCTGCTCAGGTAACTTTAGTGTTATATTAACTTTTCAGTATATAATAAAACTGTCATTAAATGCATAGTAACTTTCAGCCATTCCTTAAAATTGTCAGATTACATTAATTACAAGTGGGTTTTGCTCTCGTAAAAAAAAAAAAAAAAAAAAAAAAAAAAAAAAAAAAAAAAAAAAAAAAAAAAAATCTACAGTATCTCTTTCCAAAGGACCAATCATGGGGAAAAAGAAACAAGGGTTAGTGGTATATATATCTATTGTTCTCTATTACCAAATTTATTACAATGATGGCATGAAAGTTTCAGTAAACTCTTGATTACGGCTAATTGTACCAGAAACTTTACACGAGGAACTTTTAATTGCCTTCCTTATTGTGAGTTCAACAAGCTTCCGTTTCCTTCATCCTCCATTTTTAGACTGGGTTCCTTATATTTTGCTTTATTCAGATTCGCTGGTGTCCTTTGATCTCTCCCGAAAAAAAAAAAAAACAAAAACAAAAAAGTGGACGGATGAAACTTTAGCTTAGCGTGACAAGTGGAAGGAGGAAAATGTGGCATCGTCATAACAGCGTCACTCACTACGTCGGGGGTCTACAGTCGCGGAAAATTTACTTGTTCCATCCTTTTTAAGTTACAGCACTTGAACTTTGCTCCGATATTGTTTTAGATATATTTACAACCACTGGACGCATAGCCAATCGTTGTTATAATCCTCTCATTGTGCTCCTCTATCGTTGTTTCTCCAATATTACATCACAAGGCAAATAGAAACAGTTTAGAATTAAATACCGTGTGTGTTTCCGAAGACAGATTCACATATATCCACTGAAAATATAAAAACAGAAAGCTGGGTATCAGTCTGTATATCAAAAGCAAAACTACAAAAATAACCTCGAAATATATAAGAACGTTGAAGTTCAGCAGTTCTTTCCCTATTGTTGTGTGTTAAGGGACCCAGTGATGTAGTCAGAAAATTGAAGGTAAATGAGTCCTTCAAATAGTGCCACGAAACACAACCTATATGGAAGGAGCTTGTTTCGTGGCATGGTCAGGAGGAATCAAAAGCCTTCAATTCCCATACACGATCACAGGGTCCTTATAAAGCAGGGATTAGTGCACCAATAGAGCCTACCATTTCTTAAGGACCCAGTGATGTAGTCAGAAAATTGAAGAGTCCTTCAAATATTGCCACGAAACAGCACCTATATGGAAGGAGCTTGTCTCATGGCATAGTCAGGAGGAATCATAAGCCTCCAAATTTCATACACGATCACAGGGTCCTTAAGGAAGAGCGAATACACTATTAAAAAAAAAAAAAAAAAAAAAATGGCAGGGAATATCTTATTAAACCTGACCTAAAATGCAATCCAGATTTTCAACAGACCCTGGCTACACCTTTTCACCAAATCGAATCAGGCGACGTGTGAAGTGCGACCCCGTGTTTGTCACCCAGAGAGTGATTGATCCGACACAAAAGAGGGGAGTGTAAATCCGACTACTGTACCGTGTAATATAAACAGTTCACCATTGTGTGTGTGTGTGTGTGTGTGTATGTGTTAGATAGATCAATTGATATATTGATAGGTAAATAGGTGGATAGGGAGATGAGTTGACTAATGGACACACACACACACACACACACACACACACACACACACACACACACACACACACACACACACACACACACACACACACACACACACACACACACACACACACACAAACACAAACACAAACACAAACACAAACACACACACACACACACACACACACACACACACACACACACACACACACACACACACACACACACACTGATATACAAGTGCAATTTCTTTCTCTCACATACACTTTCTCTCTCACTCTGATCTCAATACAGGATCCAGGTCGCACCTCCACTCCACCAGAATACTGCAGCAATTGCTTGGCTTATCAAGCAGGTACAAAACTGAAGGCAAAGCCCCTCAGCCTAACCTTAATAAAGCCAAGCTGAGCGTAATTGGTTTTTCCTTCATTCTCATAATTCTCTTTAGAAAAATTTTGTTTTCTCCGGGTCCAGAACAAGGACAAATAAATTAATTAATTAAGTACTCGACTTTCCAACTATAATAACTGGCAACTTTCCAAAGATAAATGATAACTTTTCAATATAAAATATATTAATCAAAGGAGGTCATTAAGAGTTTGTGTGTGAGTAAATTATCAACTAGTAATTAACCCACGATGCAATGACATCTATTTACATAATGAATACAATATTTCGAATTTTCCAAAGACAGTTAATACTCACCCTCACCAATTGCTAAATCCACAATTGCTAAACCCGAGAGCAACAACTAAGACCTCTAACACCCAGGACAATAATACAGTCTGGCTGGAGGTTTCGTCGGATTACTGGGCCAAGATTTAGCAACACCATTAACGAGGGAAAAAGGTAATGTAGAGAGAGAGAAAGTTTGCCCACGACCGACTGCCAACACCACTTCAGACTCTATCTTTCTCCTTTCCACTCTCCCTCCCTTCCTCCCACGCTCTCCCCCATCCCACTCTTTCTTTCTCCCACTCTTCCTTCCTCCTCCACCCCACTCTATCTTTCTCCTTCCCACTCTTCCTCCCTTCCTCCCACGCTCTCCCCCATCCACTCTTTCTTTCTCCCACTCTTCCTTCCTCCTCCACCCTACTCTATCTTTCTCCTTCTCACTCTCCTTTCCTCCCCCATCCTACTCCATCTTTCTCACTCCCTCCCTCCCTCCCTCCCACTCTCCCAATAAATCCATTGTCTTACCGACGGACAACTTTTAATTTACCTTCTGTGCTTTCTTTTCAAACTATAATAATTAAGATATAAATAGTTCGTATGCTCTTAACAACGATAATAAACCGCAATGATTCAACAACACATACACATAGGAGTCGTTATAGGTTCCAAAAACTCTCTGCAGGACAAGAAAAAATCAACACACACACACACACACCTCTTGCAACCAACCCTTACTTCCACCCCTCTCCTCTCACCTCCACCTCCCTCCCTGTTGAGTTAATGATGTGAAGTGTCAGGAGGCTGGAGAGTGAAGGGAAGGAATGGGAGGTGGTGCAGAGGACGGAGGGATTGGAGGGTATTTAAAGGAAGGAGGGAGGGAGGGGGTGGAGAGGATGGAGGGAGGGAGGGGGTGGAGAGGATAGAGGGATTGGAGGGTATTTAAAGGAGGGAGTGAGGGAGGGATGTGGTGGAGAGGATGTAGAGTTGAGAGGAAACAGAGAGTGTGCAAAGAAAGAAGAGAGGGTAGGAAGGAGGTGAGGGACGGAGGTGAGGAAAGTCGTAGTGTTGTTATGCTAAATGTAGGAGGAGGAAGAGGAGGGGAACACGCACAATGTCAAAGTGTGGGCAGACGAAGGAAGAGAAGGAGGAGGAGGAGGAGGGGAACACGCACAATGTCAAAGTGTGGGCAGACGAAGGAAGAGAAGGAGGAGGAGGAGGAGGGGAACACGCACAATGTCAAAGTGTGGGCAGACGAAGGAAGAGAAGGAGGAGGAGGAGGAGGGGAACACGCACAATGTCAAAGTGTGGGCAGACGAAGGAAGAGAAGGAGGAGGAGGAGGAGGAATGCAAAGGAATATAGAGGACTTTCAAACAACAACAGGCCTATTGGTCCTTATTAAGCTGTTTAATACTACTATGCTAACTGGTTAAATGGAGTGAAGGTAAAGTATAGTATAGAAGAAGGCTCCATATTGGTAAAACAAACAGCTTCCATCTGGGTAACATCGGGAAACCTTTATTGAGGAGGTTGAAAGAAGAAAGGGATGGGGAGGAGGAGTGCTGGAGAGAAATGGGGATGACGAGAAGGATTAAAAAAGGGATGGGGAGGAGGAGTGCTGGAGAGAGACGGAGATGGATTAAAAAAGGGATGGGGAGGAGGAGTGCTGGAGAGATGTGGAGATGACGAGAAGGATTAAAAAAGGGATGGGGAGGAGGAGTGCTGGAGAGAGATGGAGATGGATTAAAAAAGGGATGGGGAGGAGGAGTGCTGGAGGGAGATGGGGATGACGAGAAGGATTAAAAAAGGGATGGGGAGGAGGAGTGCTGGAGGAGGATTATAGCAGGATAAGGCTGGGTGAAAGAAGTCGGTGAGTGATGTGGGAGGTGAGTGGTGTGGGAGGTGATACTGAGGCAGGGCGGTGTTATGAAAGAGGACGGGAAGGGGAGGGGAGCTGGGGGGAGGAGGAGGGGGAGTTCTTGCACTATAGATGAGTCTCAGGCGTCACACCGCGGTCTTACCATTGCTCAATAAGTGAGGGAGAGGAACAAAACTAAGAAAAGGGAAGGAGGAGTCGCAGAGGAAGCTAGGAGGAGGAAAGAGGGACAACAAAGAGACAGAAGGAGGGATGGTTGGTAGGAGGAAAAGAATGATGGGTGAAGGGTGAACTAGGGGACAAGGGGTGAGGAGATAGGAAAGGAGGGATGGATGCAAGAATGAGGGGTGAGGATTGAAGCTGAAATATTACAGGTAAACTTTGAGAAATAGGATGAGGAGGAGGAGGAAGAAGAAGAGGAGGAGGATGAGGAGGAGGAAGAAGAAGAAGAAGAAGAAGAGGATGAGGAGGAGGAGGAGGAAGAGGATGAGGAGGATGAGGAGGATGAGGAGGAGGAGGAGGAGGAGGATGAGACAGCGGAGGAGTCACCTGAGGCCGCCACATCAACAATTATTCAAGTGACTGTCGGGCATCACGTGTCTCGCTTCCAGTCCCCTCTTCTTTTCATCTTGTACGATCCCTCTGACATATCGGGATGAATCTTTTACTCATATTGAACGGTTGATGACCTTATGTTATGTTGTTTTGTTTTTCTCTGGCGATTATTCTTTTTGGAGAGAAGCAATCTATGAATACCAAGTAATAATCACTATATCTATTAACCCATGAGAAACAACTTACATCTTTGGTATTATTCCAAGAACGAACGCAAGATTATTCAAAATGTAAGCAGTAAAACAACCAACAATTGATTTTCTAGGCTCTGACATATATTTCTTTCTATGCCGAGAATTATGGAAACTCACCATAGATATACAGTACAGTAATTATCACCGTCAAAAAAAAAAAAAAAAAAAAAAAAAAAAAAAAAAAAAAAAAAAAAAAAAAAAAAAGAGAGAATAAAACAAATAAATAAATAAATAAAAATAAAATAAAGAAATAGATAAATACATAAATATATAAATAAAACACACTTTCTGTATTTTGCCTTTCTGTGGAGGATAAGCTACGACCACTCAATGGATTAAATATACAATGGTCTCTGTAGATCCTGTATGCTCACACGTGGCTGCCTGAACGGGGAAAATATTCAATGTTTTTTCTCTGACCTTCTCCAAATCGTGAGGGGTGGGGTGGGGTGGGGTGGCTGGCTTTCCGTCCCTAGCCATGTCTTTCCTTCCCCTTCCTTCCCCAGTAATTATTCCTTTGATCAGAGACAAGACATTTTCCTCCCGCTCTGCCCTCAGCGTCACCTTCCTCCTCTTTCTTCCTCTCTTGTCTAGTCCTCTCCCTCGCCGTTATCCTCCCTTGTTTTGCTCTCACCCTTCCTCTCTCTCTTTCCCTCCCTCGTTTCGCCCCTCACCCTTCCTCCCTCCCACCCTTCCTCCCAACCTTGTTTCGCCCTCACCCCTTCCTCCCTTCCTCTCACCCTTGTTTCGCCCTCACCCTTCCTCCCTCCATTCCCTCCTTGTTACGCCCTCACCCTTCCTCCCTCCCTCCCACCCTTCTTTCGCCCTCACCCTTCCAACTTTCCCTCCCACCTGTGTTACACCCTCACCTTTCCTCCCTCCCTCCCACCCTCCTCCCTCCCTCACCCTTCCACCTTCATCCCACCCTTGTTACACCCTCACCCTTCCTCCCTCCCACCTGTGTTTCTCCCTCACCCTTCCTCCTGTCCTCCCACCTGTGTTACACCCTCACCCTTCCTCCCTCCATTCCCCTCCCTTGTTACACCCTCACCCTTCCTCCCTCCATTCCCTCCCTTGTTACGCTCTCACCCTTCCTTCCTCCCTCCCTCCCTTCCTTCCACCCCTGTTTCTCCCTCACCCTTCCTCCCTTCCTCCCTCCTGTGTTACACCCTCACCCTTCTCCCTCCCACCTGTGTTTCTCCCTCACCCTTCCTCCCTCCCTACCCTTCCTCCCACCTGTGTCTCTCTCTCACCCTTCCTCCCTCCTGTGTCTCTCCCTTACCCTTCCTCCCTCCATTCCTTGTCCGCCTTTAGCGTCACCGTCTCTTTGATCTTCCTTTTGAACCATGTCTTATACAGGATATTTCGTTTCTTTCAGTCTACCCCAAGTTTTATCTCAATCTTTAATCAGCTTATTATTTTTATTCCCACCCCTTTTATATACTTTTTCTTCTCACTCATCAGTTTTTTTTTATTTTATCATCTCTTTCCTCTATTCATAATTAGCTTACTATACTTTCATTCTCTTTACCAGTTTCCTATTCCCCATTTACATCCTTATTTTTCCTACTCCATTTTCCGTCAACCTATCGATTATGTATTCTCTTACTTTTTCTTATTTTCTCTTCTGATTCGGCCAAAGTTTTCTTGCCTCTCTAGTCTCATTTCCTCATTATCATAATCATATTCTCACAGTGTTTATTCATAACTTTTCCCTACTATAAACATTTTGACCTGACTCTCTAGTTTATCACTTTTCATCATCTCTTTTCCCTGTCATTCATAATTTGGTTTCATTACTCCTAGCTCACATGCTTCTTTTTCCTCAATGTTTGTACAATACATAACACAAGATTCGTCTAATTTTTCCTCTTCAGCAACAGACTAATAAACTGTGCAAGCGAGATAAAAAAAAAACCATAAATTGTGTAGTGTATTGCTGACTGGTTAAGACACTAATCATCAGGACTGTGTTTGCATTACGATTATTTTCATCATCACCTCTACAGTCTGAAAAATAAAACAAAAACAAAAACAAAGGCAGCATCCTAGCCACGAGAGGTCAGTGATTGATTTTACCTGGTGGCGCTGCATTCGTCTATTTTTTTTTTTTTCATCACACATATATACAGTACATACATACATGGCCATAACGTATAAGCCATCTAGGAGTTCCCATACACGAGAGTTATGTCACTGAATGGTGAAAAATAGATCATAATTATTGCCCCACAAGCCCAGGGATTACACAGAGATACGACCTTTGGTTTCAGACCTTTGCCTCATCCTCCCTCCCTCAATCCTTCTCTCTCCCTCCCTCCCACCCTTTCACTCTCTCCCTCACCCTCCCTCCCTCTCTCCCTCACCCTCCCTCCCTTTCACTCTCCCTCACCCTCCCTCCCTCCCTCCCTTTCTCTCCTCGTCGTCCTTCACTTGTTCTGTTTCACTCGTCCAATATATTAAATTTTTATGGTCACGCCGCCTCTGTAATGCCTAATTTGGGCGTCAGGTTCTCGTTAATTAAAGTCGTAATTGGTTTGGTTCTGCGGCAGAGTGGGGTCATCCTCTTTAGGGCTATTTGCAGGTCGTATGATGCAAGGCCGTCGCGTTATTAATCACTTGGTGTAAATGAAAGTTTTCGGGATAAGTTGGAATAGCTGTCCTTTTTCGCATGTATGGAATATTGATCATCTCTCTCTCTCTCTCTCTCTCTCTCTCTCTCTCTCTCTCTCTCTCTCTCTCTCTCTCTCTCTCTCTCTCTCTCTCTCTCTCTCTTTTATCTCTCTCTTTTATCTCTCTCTCTCTCTCTCTCTCTCTCTCTCTCTCTCTCTCTCTCTCTCTCTCTCTCTCCTCTCTCTCTCTCTCTCTTACTTGCTTGTAAGGAAAGTGAAAAAACCTTGCTTTCATAGTTGGGTACGAGAAAACATCTGTACATTTTGCTTCCAAGGAGGCGAGAAAGTGAAGCAGGTGTCTCTTGTTTGCAGGTACACTATAGGAGAGTACTCACATTTTTATCGTATCTTTCTTCATGTAAATATAGCGTAACATGTACTGTACCTTACCTTTTCCATTTGGGTCAATATAAATTAATCATCTGCGTCGTTGAATTATGTCAATATCCATCTTGCTCGATATTTATTCCTTAAACGCTACATGACACAATCAGATACTATGTATGTACATAATATAGGCACCATTTGCTCAGGGTAAATTCTATTAACTTTTCGGAATATAAGAGTAACACAGCCAATCTTTAAGCCTGTCCATCTACCTCTCTATCAGTAACGCAGCAAAATTACATACAGTATATAACTACTGGTTTATTATCCAGTTAAATTATGAATGTATATTAATTTAGAATATTAACGCTTCCACCATCATCCCCATTTTCTTATCATTTTATTTGACTTCCCCTGGAAAGATGGATTTGAAAAGTTTGAATCGACTCTTAATAACGAAGTCTCCCAAAACGCAGGGAATATCATTTTCTGGGAGGAGGCTATTTTATTTACATTAGGTTAGCTTATGATCGATTGCATTTGATTAAGTATGGTTAGATTATTTAGCTGGACATGGGTTAAGGAAAAATGTATCTAAACTACTTTCACTATTTTGTTAGATACCACCGAATAAAGATTGAAAAGTCTGACGTGGGGACTGGAATATTAAAATAGAGAACGAAAGACTAATTTGCTTGTGTTGACAGTCTACACAATAAGGGCCCAGATTTTAAAAATATCTCAAGAGTTTTGCTCGTTTTGAATCTGATGTTGCTAAAGTGCTTCATGTTACAGGTTGAAGCTAAGGTCGACTTTCTGTCTCCTCTCTTAAAGATTTAACTTGAAATCGTGCCGGACTCTTGCTCTAACAATGAATATATTTTTGAGCATGACAGTTTAGCTTGGGCTGAGCTTTACTTTCATTACTACCTGCCCACAGTGAACCCTACCGGCTTAATCAAGCTACCCTACATGAATAATAATTTTCCAAGGCAAAGTTCAGGTTCCCTCACTAATATCTAAACTAATGTTTCCAATTTGTAGCCAATATGTTCTATTTTATCCAACCAATCTGTTACATTCTTCCAGCCTATCTGCTACACATTCCAGCTTATCTTTCACCTTATTTCATCCCATCTACTACATTTTCCACCGAATTTACTACGTTTTCTCAGCCTGTCTAAAGACCTCCCGCTCCCCAGTACGAATAACTAAACTGATCTTCCCTATAACAAGGTAAAGGAGTCAATTTAATATTATACATAATTATCATCATACTGCAAATGGGACGAAATTCTAAAGAAGGGAAAACTTATACCGAGTGTTTTCTTATAATGACGAAGGTGTACACACGTCACATCCACAACTTTGTAACCTGCGGGTAAACTGGTTTGGAATTTGCCTTAATCTTCAAGTCAGAACAATTTAAGTGAAGTAACTTGCTGTGGGAAATTCGGGGGCTCTGTTTCCTCCAAGTTATCCCAAGCAACAGAACCCCTCCACATAAGACTGTAGAGACGTGTTTTATGATAGAGTTCGGAGGGCTACATGTGCTCCAATTTGCCCACAACAGTTACTTCCCTTAAGGCGGTAATTCGCTTTTGTTACATTGGAGTGCCTTGATTCCTCCAAAGTATGCCAGGAAACAGAACCAGATGGACTAATATAATGGTGTCCTGTTGCTTGGAATTGTTTGGAGGATTCAGTTGCTCCAGATTTACCAACACCAAATTTCCACCTTAAGGTACCCAGCTAGTTCTAACGATAAGCCGTATTTGCTATCTCACGGTTACAAACACACAAACCCAGATACATACATACATACATACATATAGCGAATCTGATGGCAAAGATACATGACTAACACCATTAGATTTTACAATTATACAATAGGAAATCCCAGTCCTGTCGTCTTAAGGAGAGGTTGAGGGATCGAAGAGGGGAAGGAATAACACACTACTAAGCTATCTGCAGCTGAACGAGTACTTATATCTATCATCTGACTCCACACCACCTTAATTAACTACAAAAGTGCTCAACTCCCCAGCTCAGCCCTCAGTCACTGTCGACGCCAATGCCTTCCCCTATCCATCTTTGCTCTCCATCTATTCTCTCCAATACCTTCACTAAAAATACTATGCAGCAGAAGCCAAATTTACTTTAATAACCCGTATAGTCCTGTTCCATTGAAAACAGAAGTGGTGTTACGTCAAAGTAATGTGTTTTGCAGCTTCATTTCGTCCAAGTTGACACCGTCTCATATAAGGGTAGTATTTCGTTATGTTCCTTCTGTCTCACTGTTGTCTCTGATAATTGGAGAGATATTTTTCACAGTGACAAATTTTCCTAAGTCTATAACACAAGATGACAACCTCTCTCTGTCTCTGTCTCTGTCTCTGTCTCTCTCTCTCTCTCTCTCTCTCTCTCTCTCTCTCTCTCTCTCTCTCTCTCTCTCTCTCTCTCTCTCTCTCTCTCTCTCTCTCTCTCTCTCTCTCTCTCTCTCTCCCCCTCCATGCTCATAAATATTCTTTCTCTATATTCCCTCTTTCACTCCCTCCAACCAAGAAGATAACATAATGTAGAAGAACATGGAGGCTGAAATATTAGTGATATGAGCCTACATTAAACCCCACCCCCTAATCCGAGGGTGGAACGGAGGGAGGGAAAAGGGGTGACGAGGAGGGGGTGCGTCAAGGGAGATTTGGTCCTGAGGGAGGGGTGAAGGAGGGGCAAGGAGTAGGGAAAAGGGCAAGGAATAAGGGAAGAGGTAAAGGAAAGGTCAAGGAGTTGGGGGAAGGGGTTCTGGAATTATACAAGAGGTCATGGGGAGGGGTGAGGAAAGGGAAGAAGGTAGAGGAGGGGTGAGGAAAGGGAAGGAGGTAGAGGAAGGGGTGAGGGTAAGGTGGTGTGGGTAAGGAGTGAGAGAAGGTAAAATGATCAGGGACGGGTGAGGGAAGGGAAAGGTGTGGGTGAAAGGGGTGATGGGGAGTGAGGGAAGGGAAAGGTGTGGGTGAAAGGGGTGATGGGGGAGTGAGAGGAGGGGAAGGTGAGGGGGAGGGGGGATGGGGAGTGAGAGGAGGGGAAGGTGAGGGTGAAAGGGGTGAGGGGGAGAGGTGAGGGGGAGAGGTGAGGGGGAGTAAGAGGAGGGGATGGGTGAGGGGGGTGAGGGGGGTGTGAGAGGAGGGGTAGGTGAGGGGGAGGGGGCATTAGGATCTCGTAGGACCTCATCTCACCTCCCATCCATCACCGCGTTATCATATTGCCACGCCACTGATGTCGATGGCGAGGGGAAGGGGAGGTGGGGGAGGGAGTGCATGGAGAGTAATGGAGAAGAGGGAGAGGTAGAGAGGAGGGAATGGAGATAAGATAGAATAAAACAAGGGACGAGGAAATAGTGGAGTGGGAAGGATGAGACGTGGGAAGGGACTGGATAGATGGCAAGGGAAGGGAAGGGAAGTATATAGAAGAGAAGGTTGGGGGCTATGAATGAGGGAGTGTGTGTGGTATTCGAGTTGAAAGAGAAGGAGGATGTGGGAGTGAAGCACTGATATAAAATACTAAGAATGAAAATGGGTGAGAGGAAATGAGGAGAATGTTTGGGTAGGAGGAAGTGAAGGAATGAAAAGATGGATGGGATGAAATAGAATAGGGTGGCGGAAGGGAGGGAAAGGCTTACCGTGAAAGGGGACGGGGTGAGGGGGAGGGAGGGATTAGAAATCAGGATAAGACGAAGAGAGTGGGGAGGGCAGAAAAGAGTATCTGAAGGGAAGGGGAGGGAGGAAGGGGGGGAGGAAGGGGAAGAGATAATGAAGTTCTGACGGTGGAAGAAGAGGGAGATATATGGATTCGACGGGGGAGGAATGAAGGAGGAAAGGAGATAAATAAGGATGAAGGGGAAAACTACGAAGCAGAGAATAGTGAGACCAAGGAGAGGTGTATAAAAGTCTGTGATGAAATATATTAAAGAGGGTAGAAGGGTCACGACGTCCCAAGAGGACAAACCACTTAAGAATGGCGCCTTAAGCTAAGGCACCTTAGTTTAAGGTGCCTTATCATATTCATTCGGAAAATATTCAGGGTTTGAACGTTCAGACCCGATACTTTGAACATGTATTGGGTGAGCTTAATGACGTATTATATTCGTGGAAACAATTCCTTCTATTCTCTTTACATTCCTTTCCATCCCGTCCTAAACCAGCCAGCAAGGAGTTCACGACTGTATCTCTCCTAAGTGAAGTTTTGCCTTGGAAATGAATAAAAAATCTTGTGTAATGTGAGTTCACAACACCGACTCAACAAACAACACTTCAGAGTGGACAATCCTGAAAATGAATTTAATTAGTGAGGATTTCCCTGACAACATATTCATCAATGTCATATGAAGCTGCTGCATTCTCTAAACAAATATAATATGTAGGAAAAGATATCATTGTATTAGAGAGAGAAACAAGAAGACAAATACAAAAACAGAATAATAAATTTAGCCAGTCCAGTACCATTTGCATAGTCAATACTTAGTTAATCAGGAAGAACTGTGTGATGATGGTGGGGCAAAGATAACGTCAGGGTAATGAGAGAAAACGAGGAGAAAAACTCAAGGATCATAATAGGGCAGAGAATAAAAGAAAATGAAGAAATATTGAGGGGAGACAATTAAAGGTTGAAGCAGAGCGCACACCGTGAGAGGAAGACAATGGGTTTACGAGGAATTTATAATTAAGCTGCCAGGGAGGAGCTTCTTAAAAATATCAACAGAGAAGATTTTTGAAAGACGCTCCGGCAAAAGTGGCGATAATTAAACTTCCGACACAAGGAATGAGGGATGGTCGGGTTTGGATAGAGGTGTGGGAAGTAGAGGGTCATTTCAAAACGTACTGTGGTATTAGTCTTTACAAAGTTGACAACAAGCATTTCAACTGAGCCCATTGTCTTAATAACCCAAGTAGAGCATTAAAAGAGTAACTAGGTAACATAACTTAATGGATGTGTGTAATGAAATCTCTTCATAATATTTTGAGATATATTGTAAACAGACTGGCAGATAAACAAACGGTGGCGAAAGCTATGAAGGCGATCGGTACAGGGACTTTATGAGAGCAAACGTCCCAAATATTCGTCAGTAAGAATGATAGTGAAATATGGGTAGGGTTGACCGTAGACTTTCACAGGTAGGTTCAGAAGGGTAGATGATCAGCGTTGGCTATTGTAAAAATAAATAAATAATTGCTAGTGAATCATGGGTAGGTGTGACCGTAAACTTTCACATGTCGGTTTAGATGATCAGCGTTGGCTATTGTAAAAAAAAAAAAAAAAAAAAAAAAAAAAGCTAGTGAATTATGGGTAGGTGTGACCGTAGACTTTCACGACAGGGTTTCAGGAGATATTCAGCGTTGGCTATTGTTAAGAATGATAGTGAAATGTGTGTAGGTGTGACCGTAGACTCTCACGGGTTGGTTTTAGCAGGGAGATGTTCAGCGTTGGCGAGAGTTTGTGGACTTACTTGGAATGTCCTTTTAGTTAGAAAGTTCACGGTAAAATATTCCAGTGAAAACCAAGGGACTGTAAAGAGGGAAGAAGAAAGAGCTGTTGAAAAAAGTTAATGCATATGCAGGAGGAGGAGTAAAGAGAGAGAGAGAGAGAGAGAGAGAGTGAGAGAGGAAGGGAAATATGGGAGTAGGGATAAAAACTGAGAGGGAAGAAAGAGAATAAGAAGAGAGGAAGGGTGTAATGAGAGAAGAATAGGAAAGGACAAAGGAGGACAGCTGAAGGGTGGATAGAAGAGGAAAGGAAATAATGGATGGAGGAAGTAATGAGGAAAGAGATGAAGGGAAAAGTTATAAGGGATGAGGAGAAAAGAGGAGGGGAAGTGGAAAGGAGGACAAGGAGAATGTCGGAGAAGGAGGTAATAAAAGATGTGGGCGAGGAGATTCCGGAATCATATTAAAACAATGTCAGAAAACATGAAAGTGCTCAATAAAATCCATAGAATAAAATCACGTTATTTACTTTAAGATTAGTTAATTGAACAGAAAGAGGAAATAAATACACACATAAAGAATATCCACCAGTGATAAAGAATGAAATATATTCCTGTATATCTATGTTTCAATCTGTCCATTTATATTCTTATGGTATGCATGTGTATATTTACGTCTGCGTGTAAGCCTCTGATAATGGGGTGAATGTTTCAAAATATATTGTTCTTAAGCAATTAACCTCGTAACCAACAAAGTGCAATTCACCCCAAAATAAAACAGTTTCAAAGAAAAAATAAAGCAACATTTAAAGCCAAAAAGATCTCAGAGAAAGTTGGGCGAATGGAAAAAGAAAACACAGCGGGACCGAAAATCTATAACCGTTGGCGAAGTGCAGTGGCAAGTCAGAAACTCGAAAAAAAGGAAAAAAAAAGAAAAGAAAAAAAGTCGAGCCACTCTAAGGTGACAGAGAGGAACAATAGCAGAGGTAGTGGTTGTGGTGGTGGTGGTGGTGGTGGTAATGGTGGTAGTAGTAGTGATGGCAGTGGTGGTACTGTTGCATAGTGGTGGTGGTTGGTAGTGATGGTAGTGGTGGTGCTGTTGTATAGTGGTGGTAGTGGAGGTGGTAGTGGTAGTGGTGGTAGTGGAGGTGGTAGTGGTAGTGGTAGTTGTGGTGGTTGGTGGTGGTGGTATAGGGGAGAGGGTGAAAGGAGATATGGGTTTAGAAAAAAAAAGTGATACGAGTAGAAAGGGAGAAAAGGTAGAAAGAGTGAGGAAGAGAAAAATGGAAATGGGTGAGGTGAGAGGGAGGAAATGGGATAAGGAAAGAAAATAAGAAAAAAGGAAAGAAGTTGTAAAGACGCAAGAGGAAAAGGAAAATATAGAGGACAGAACAAAATGTAAAATATGATTCACGAGAGGAAAGATGGACGGAAGAAACGAAGGAATAGGAGAAGGAGGAATGAATGAATGAATGAACGAATGAAGAAAAAAAGGGGTAGGAAAATATACTTAGAAGGACTCCCCGTCACGCTTTCCTTTTTCAGTAATATCTGGGAGTGTAGTTGAAGATGATCACCCCCTCATCTCAGTCCCCATTACCCTCCCACCTTCTTACTCCTCCATCCACCCCCTAAACTCTCCACCCATCACCTCATCACCCTTCATTCCTACTGTCTCCACCCATCACCTTTCCACCCTTCACTCCTTCCAGGGTGGGAGGAATGAGATGGAGGGAAGGAAGGAATACATAGAAAGGAAGATATATATAGAGAAGGAAAGGAGTGGATGACAAGAAAGGTGTAGGAAGAAGGAAGGAATGGGAAGGAGGGAAGGAAAGGGTGAAAGCAAAGGAAGAGACGGGAAGGGAAGGAAAAGGTGGGAGGGATGAAAAGGAAAAAATGAAGGGGAAAGAAATGAGAAGGAAGGAATAGAAAGGAAGGAGTGAATAGGAGGGAGGGAAGGGGAAAGAGTTGGAGGGAATGATGGATGGGCAAGAGGACAGGCAAGGAGGAAGTGGAAATGATAAGTAGCAGCCAAATTCGTCCATAAAGCATGTTCCCTTTAAGGTTTTATTTTCCCGGAATACTTACTTGACCTGGAATTTTTAACACCCAGAATACGGTCAATAATACGAGAATCAGCATGGGTGAGTTAAGAGCTTGCTTGCCTGCCTGCCTGCCTGCTTGCAACGAGGAAATTATGAGGTGGAGGTAATGGAGTCGATAAATATGGGAGGATGAGCGAGGAAAAATGCAAAAAATGAGAATGTATGTATGGGCAGGAGAGCGAAGAATAAAGAATGCATGGTAGGGGAAGGGGAAACATAATGTGGAATTAAAAACTGGAGTGCGAACGAAGAATAAAGAATGCAGAAGTATAAATGAGAATAAAATGGACCTGAGAGCGAAAGATAAATGAGAATGAATGAATGAGATGAAAGGGTGGAAGAAAGACCGAAGCATGCACTAAGGAGAATGAATATGGGTGAGAGTGCGAATGATAAAGAATATGCGAGAATAAATACGTGAGGGCGAGAGAAGAATGAAGAACAAAGGAGAAGAACATGTGTGCTTGGGACAAAGAGAATAATGGGGAAGTAAAGGAAA